>JAFFZT010000288.1:0-17155 GCA_019804595.1 Bruguiera parviflora | reverse complement strand
TTGGTGTTGGGTTCCGTTTACATATAAACGGAGTTCGTATCAAGAATAGTTTCGTTCAATAATTGTCAAGTATTTATTTATCGTACCTGCAAAGGAGGCATTCCATGAGGAACCTAGGACTCAAGATTGATCACATAAATAAGGGTTTTAATCAATGAGAAAATAAGTTTTTTCCTTTCCCTTCATTTCCCCCTAAAAAGGAATTTTTTTATTTGAATGAATTAAAAAATTCACATTTATGTTTGCCTAAAATGTTATATTTATTATTACAAGCAAATCATTGTAGCTTTACAAGTCCAAGTTCGTTGAACTCCATCAAGCAATTGAGCCATTCACCTTGTTTAGCATTTGTTACGATGTTTGGCTAGCTAAATTGTTTAAGGATGAGCCCGTAACTTTGTTTTTAGTTACCAAGGCCACTCCATTTGTTGCATGGCATTGTTAACCCAAAATGATCCCATAATTAATTTTGTTTCAACATCAAGCTTTACAGACGATTCAAATTTGTAGACTGGAGAACTTCTATGGTATCCTAAATGATGACAATGTAGGTCTGAGAGGTTCTAGGTTTTGTCACTCGTCATATTTGAGCACTTTATTGCATATGATGCAATGAAATATGATGTTTGGGATCAAGATGTTCATTATTGAACTTAGAAAGGTTTCGTTCATTAATTGTCAGGTATTTATGTGTTGTCCCAGGAAAGGCGGCATTCCATGCAGTACGTAGGACTCTTGATTACTCACATAAATACGGATTTCAATCAATGAGAAAATATGATTTGTCCATTCACTTCATTTCCCCCTAAAATGAAATCTTTTTTATTAGAAAGAATCATAAAATTCAGATTTATGTTCGCATAAAATGTTATATTTATTATAACAAGCAAATCATTATAGCTTTGCATGTCCAAGTTCGTTGAACTCCACCAAGCAATAAACTCATTGATCATGTTTAGCATTTGTTCGGATATTTGGCTAGTTAAATTGTTGAAGGATGAGCCAATAACTTTGTTTTTAGTTACCAAGGCCGCTCCATTTATTGCATGGCATTCTTAACCCAAAATGATCGCATAATTAACCTTTGTTTCAACATCAAGCTTTACAGACTATTCAAATTCCTAGACTGGAGAACTTCTATGGTATTCTAAATGATGAGAATGTAATTTTGAGATGTTCTATGTTTTGTTACTTGTCATATTTGAGCAGTTTATTGCATATGACGCAATGAAATATGGCTTTGGAATCAATATGTTCATTTTTGAACATTGAAAGGTTTTGTTCATTAATTGTCGGGTATTTATGTGTTGTGCCAGCAAAGGCAGCATTCCATGCGGTACCTAGGAATCATGATTAATCACATAAATAAGGATTTCAATCAATGAGAAAACAAGTTTTTTCCTTTCACTGCATTTGCCCCTAAAATGAAATCTTCTTTAATAGAATGAATCATCAAATTCAAATTTATGTTTGCCTAAAATATTACATTTATTATAACAAGCAAATCATTATTGCTTTACAAGTCCAAGTTCGTTGAACTCCATCAAACAATAGAGTCATTGATCATGTTTAGCATTTTTTAGGATATTTGGCTGGTTAAAGTGTTGAAGGATGAGCCCATAACTTTGTTTTTAGTTACCAAGGCCGCTCCATTTGTTGCATGGCATATTTAACCCAAAATGATCCCATAATTAACTTTGTTTCAACATCAAGCTTTACAGACTATTCAAATTCCTAGACTGGAGAACTTCTATGGTATCCTAAATGATGAGAATGTAATTTTGAGAGGTTCTATGTTTTGTTACTCGTCATCTTTGAGCACATTATTGCATATGATGCAATGAAATAAGAGGTTTGGGATCAATAAGTTCATTTTTGAGCCAAGAAAGGTTTCGTTCATTAATAGTCGGGTATTTATGTGTTGCGCCAGCAAAGGAGGCATTCCACGAGGTACCTAGGACTCATGATTAATCACATGAATAATGATTTCAATCAATAAGAAAATAAGTTTTTTCCTTTCACTTAATTTCACCCTAAAATGAAATCTTCGTTATTAGAATGAATCATAAAATTCACATTCATGGTCGCCTAAAATGTTATATTTATTATAACAAGCGAATCATTATAGCTTTGCAAGTCCAAGTTCATTGAACTCCATCAAGCAATAGAGTCATTGGTCATTCTTAGCATTTGTTAGGATATTTGGAAGGTTAAATTGTTGAAGGATGAGTCCATAACCTTGTTTGTAGTTACCGAGGCCGCACCATTTCTTGCATGGCATTGTTAAACCAAAAAGACCGCATAATTAACTTTTGTTTCAACATCAAGCTTTACAGAAGAAACAAATTCATAGACTGGAGAGCTTCTATGGTATCCTAAATCATGTGAATGTAAGTTTGAGAGGTTCTAAGTGTTGTTACTCATCTTTTTTGAGCTCTTTATTGCACATGATGCAATGAAACATCATGTTTGGGATAAAGAAGTTCATTATTGAACTTAGAAAGGTGTTGTTCATTAATTGCCGGGTATTTATGTGTTGTGCCAGCAAAGGAGGCATTCCATGGGGTACCTAGGAATCATGATTAATCACATAAATAAGGATTTCAATCAATGAGAAAACAAGTTTTTTCCTTTCACTGCATTTGCCCTTAAAATGAAATCTTCTTTAATAGAATGAATCATAAAATTCACATTTATATTCGCCTAAAATATTATATTTATTATAACAAGCAAATCATTGTTGCTTCAGAAGTCCAAGTTTGTTGAACTCCATCAAGCGATAGAGTCATTGATGATGTTTAGCATTTGTTAGGATATTTGAGCACATTATTGCATATGACGTAGTGAAATATGAGGTTTGGGATCAATATGTTCATTATTGAACTTAAAAAGGTTTCGTTCATTAATAGTCGGGTATTTATGTGTTGTGCTAGCAAAGGAGTCACTCCATGAGGTATCTAGGACTCATGATTAAGCACATAAATAATGATTTCAATCAATAAAAAAATAAGTTTTTTCCTTTCACTTCAATTCACCCTAAAATGAAATCTTCGTTATTAGAATGAATCATAAAATTCACATTCATGGTCGCCTAAAATGTTATATTTATTATAACAAGCGAACCATTGTAGCTTTGCCAGTCCAAGTTTGTTGAACTCTATCAAGCAATAGAGTCATTGGTCATTCTTAGCATTTGTTAGGATATTTGGAAGGTTAAAGTTTTGAAGGATGAGTCCATAACCCTGTTTTTAGTTACCTAGGCCGCACCATTTCTTGCATGGCATTGTTAAACCAAAATGACCGCATAATTTACTTTTGTTTCAACATCAAGCTTTACAAAAGAAACAAATTCACAGACTGGAGAACTTCTATGGTATCCTAAAGCATGCGAATGTAAGTTTGAGAGGTTCTAAGTTTTGTTACTCATCTTTTCTGAGCTCTTTATTACACATGGTGCAATGAAATATGATGTTTGGGATGAAGATGTTCATTATTGAACTTAGAAAGGTTTCGTTCATTAATAGTCGGGTATTTATGTGTTGTGCCAGGAAAGGAGGCATTCCATGAGGAACCTAGGACTCATGATTGATCACATAAATAAGCATTTCAGGCAATGAGAAAATAAATTTTTTCCTTTCACTTCATTTCCCCCTAAAATGAAATCTTTTTAATTAGAATGAATCATAAAATTCACATTTATGTTCGCCTAAAATGTTATATTTATTATAACAAGCAAATCATTGTAGCTCTACAAGTGCAAGTTCATTGAACTCAATCAAGCAACAGAGTCATTGAACATGTTTCTCATTTGTTAGGATATTTGGCTGGTTAAATTGTTGAAGAATGAGTCCATAACCTTATTTTTGGTTACCAAGGCTGCTCCATTTGTTGCATGGCATTGTTAAACCAAAATGTTGGCATAATTAACTTTTGTTTCAACATCAAGCTTTACAGAAGAAACAAATTCAGAGACTGGAGAACTTCTATGGTATCCTAAATCATGCGAATGTATGTTTTAGAAGTTCTAAGTTTTGTTACGCATCTTTTTTGAGCTCTTTACTGCACATGATGCAATGAAATATGATGTTTGGGATGAAGATCTTCATTATTGAACTTATAATGGTTTCGTTCATTAATTGTCAGGTATTTATGTGTTGTGCCAGCAAAGGAGGCATTCCATGAGGAACCTAGGACTCATGATTGATCACATAAATAAGGATTTCAATCAATGAGAAAATAAATTTTTTCCTTTCGCTTCATTTCCCCCTAAAATGAAATCTTTTTTATCAGAATGAATCATAAAATTCACATTTATATTCGCCTAAAATGTTATATTTATTATAACAAGCGAATCATTGTAGCTCTACAAGTGCAAGTTCATTGAACTCCATCAAGCAACAGAGTCATTGATCATGTTTAGCATTTGTTAGGATATTTGGCTGCTTAAATTGTTGAAGGATGAGCCCATAACTTTGTTTTTAGTTACCAAGGCCGCTCCATTTGTTGCATGGCATTTTTAACACAAAATTATCCCATAATTAACATTTGTTTCAGCATCAATCGTGACAGACGATTCAAATTCGTAGACTGGATAACTTCAATGGTATCCTAAATGACGAGAATGTAAGTTTAAGAGGTTCTAGGTTTTGTTACTCATCATGCAATGAAATATGATGTTTGGGATGAAGATGTTCATTATTGAACTTAGAAAGGTTCGTTCATTAATTGTCGGGTATTTATGTGTTGTGCCAGCAATGGAGGCATTCCATGAGGAACCTAGGACTCATGATTGATCTCATAAATAAGGATTTCAATCGATGAGAAAATAAACTTTTTCCATTCACTTCATTTCCCCCTAAAATGAAATCTTTTTTATTAGAATGAATCATAAAATTCACATTTATGTTTGCCGAAAATGTTATATTTATTATAACAAGCAAATCATTATAGCTTTGCAAGTCCAAGTTTGTTGGACTCCATCAAGCAATAGAGTCATTGGTCATTCTTAGCATTTGTCAGGATATTTGGAAGGTTAAATTGTGGAAGGATGAGTCCATAACCTTGGTAGTTACCAAGGCCGCACCATTTGATGCATGGCATTGTTAAACCAAAAAGACCGCATAATTAACTTTTGTTTCAACATCAAGCTTTAGAGAAGAAACAAATTCATAGACTAGAGAACTTCTATGGTATCCTAGATCATGTGAATGTAATTTAAGAGGTTCTAAGTTTTGTTACTCATCTTTTTTGAGCTCTTTATTGCACATGAGGCAATGAAATATGATGTTTGGGATGAAGATGTTCATTATTGAACTTAGAAAGGTTTCATTCATTAATTGTCGGGTATTTATGTGTTGTGCCAGCAAAGGAGGCATTCCATGGGGTACCTAGGAATCATGATTAATCACATAAACAAGGATTTCAATCAATGGGAAAACAAGTTTTTTCCTTTCACTGCATTTTCCCCTAAAATGAAATCTTCTTTAGTAGAATGAATCATAAAATTCACATTTATGTTCGCTTAAAATGTTATATTTATTATAACAAGCAAATCATTTTTGCTTTACAAGTCCAAGTTCGTTGAACTCCATCAAGCAATTGAGTCATTGATCATGTTTAGCATTTGTTAGGATATTTGGCTGGTTAAATTGTTGAAGCATGTGCCCATAACTTCGTTTTTAGTTACCAAGGCTGCTCCATTTGTTGCATGGCATTTTTAAGCAAAAATGATCTCGTAATTAATTTTGTTTCAACATCAAGCTTTACAGACTATTCAAATTCCTAGACTGGAGAACATCTATGGTATGCTAAACAATGAGAATGTAATTTTGAGAGGTTCTATGTTGTGTTACTCGTCATATTTGAGCACATTATTGCATATGATGCAATGAAATATGTGGTTTGGGATAAATATGTTCATTATTGAACTTAGAAAGGTTTGGTTCATTAATAGTCAGGTATTTATGTGTTATGCCAGCAAAGGAGAAAATATGGATTTCAATCAAAGAGAAAATATATTTTGTACAACTCCTGGTTGACTTTCCTTTCATTTCATTTCCCTCTAAAATGAAATCTTCTTTATTAGAATGAATCAGAAAATTTCCATTCATGTTCGCCTAAAATGTTATATTTATTATAAGAAGCGAATCATTATAGCTTTGCGAGTCCAAGTTCGTTGAACACCATCAAGCAATAGAGTCATTGATCATGTTTAGCATTTGTTAGGATATTTGGCTAGTTAAATTGTTGAAGGATGAGCCCATAACTTTGTTTTTAGTTACCAAGACCACTCCATTTGTTGCATGGCATTGTTAACCCAAAATGATCCCATAATTAACTTTTGGATGAACATCAAGCTTTCCAGACGATTCAAATTCATACACTGGAGAACATCGGTGGTATCCTAAATGATGAGAATGTAAGTTTGAGAGGTTCTAAGTTTTGTTACTCGTCATATTTGAGCACTTTATTGCATATGATGCAATGAAATATGATGTTTGGGATCTAAATGTTCATTATTGAACTTAGAAAGGTTTCGTTCATTAATAGTTGGGTATTTATGTGTTGTGCCGGCAAAGGAGGCAATCCATGACGTACCTAGGACTCAGGATTGATCACATAAATAAGGATTTCAATCAATGAGAAAATAAGTTTTTTCATTTCACTTCATTTCACCCTAAAATGAAATCTTCGTTAATAGAATGAATCATAAAATTGACTTTTATGTTTGCCTGAAATGTTATATTTATTATATCAAGTGAATCATTGTAGCTTCACAAGTCCAAGTTCGTTGAACTCCATCAAGCAATAGAGTCATTGATCATGTTTAGCATTTGTTAGGATATTTGGCTGGTTAAATTGTTGAAGGATGACCCCATAACTTTGTTTTTAGTTACCAGGGCCACTCCATTTGTTGCATGGCATTGTTAGCCCAAAATGATCCCATAATTAACTTTTGTTTCAACATCAAGATTTACGGATGATTCAAATTCATAGATTGTAGAACTTCTATGGTATCCTAAATCATGAGAATGTAAGTTTGAGAGGTTCTAGGTTTTCTTACTCGTCATATTTGAGCACCTTATTCCATATGATGCAATGAAATATGATGTTTGGGATCAAGATGTTCATTATTGAACATAGAAAGGTTTTGTTCATTCATTGTCAGATATTTATCTGTTGTGCCCGTAAAGGAGGCATTCCATGAGGTACCTAGGACTCATGATTTATCACATAAATAAGGATTTCAATCAATGAGAAAACATGTTTTTTCCTTTCACTTCATTTTCCCCTAAAATGAAATCTTCGTTATTAGAATGAATCATGAAATTCAAATTCATGTTCGCCTGAAGTGTTATATTTATTATTACAAGCGAATCATTGTAGCTTTACAAGTCCAAGTTCATTGAACTCCATCAAGCAATAGAGTCATTGATCATGTTTAGCATTTGTTATGATATTTTGCTGGTTAAATTGTTGAAGGATGAGCCCATACTTTGTTCTTAGTTATTGAGGCCGCTCCATTTGTTGCATGGCATTGTTAACTGAAAATGATCCCATTATTAACTTTTGTTTCAACATCAAGCTTTACAGACGATTCAAATTCATAGACTGTAGAACTTCTATGGTATCCCAATTCATGAGAATGTAAGTTTGAGAGGTTCTAAGTTTTGTTACTCGTCATATTTGAGCACCTTATTCCTTATGATGCAATGAAAGATGATGTTTGGGATCAAGATGTTCTTTATTGAACATAGAAAGGTTTCGTTCATTAATTGTCGGGTATTTATGTGTTGTGCCAGCAAAGGTGGCATTCCATGAGGGACGTAGGACTCATGATTAATCACATAACTAATGATTTCAATCACTAAGAAAATAAGTTTTTTCCTTTCACTTCATTTCCCCCTAAAATGAAATCTTTTTTATTAGAATGAGTCATAAAATTCACTTTTATGTCCGCCTAAAATGTTATATTTATTATAACAAGTGAATCATTATAGCTTTGCAAGCCTATGTTTGTTGAACACCATTAAGCAATAGAGTCATTGATCATGTTTAGCATTTGTTAGGATATTTGGTTGGTTAAATTGTTGAAGGATGACCCCATAACTTTGTTTTTAGTTACCAAGGCCGCTCCACTTGTTGCATGGCATTGTTAACCCAAAATGATCCCATAATTATCTTTTGGTTCAACATCAAGCTTTACAGAGGATTCAAATTCATAGACTGGAGAACTTCTATGGCATCCTAAATCATAAGAATGTAAGTTTGAGAGGTTCTAAGTTTTGTTACTCATCATATTTGTGCACTTTATTGCATATGATGCAATGAAATATGATGTTTGGGATCAAGATGTTCATTATTGAACTTAGAAAGGTTTCATTCATTCATTCATTGTTGGGTATTTATGTGTTATGCCCGCAAAGGAGGCATTCCATAAGGTACATAGAACTCATGATTAATCACATAAATAAGGATTTTACTCAATGAGAAAATATGTTTTTTCCTTTCACTTCATTTCTCCCTAAAATGAAATCTTCGTTATTAGAATGAATCATAAAATTCACATTCATGTTCGCCTAAAATGTTATATTTATTGTAATAAGCGAATCTTTATAGCTTTGCAAGCTCAAGTTCGTTGAACTCTATCAAGCAATAGAGTCATTGATCATGTTTAGCATTTGTTGGAGTAATTGGTTGGTTAAATTGTTGAAGGATGAGCCCATAACTTTGTTCTTAGTTATTGAGGCCACTCCATTTGTTGCATGGCATTGTTAACCGAAAATGATCCCATTATTAACTTTTGTTTCAACATCAAGCTTTACAGATGATTCAAATTCATAGACTGTAGAACTTTTATGGTATCCTAAATCATGAGAATGTAAGTTTGAGAGGTTCTAAGTTTTGTTACTTGTCATATTTGAGCGCCTTATTCCATATGATGTAATGAAAGATGATGTTTGGGATCAAGATGTTCTTTAGTGAACTTAGAAAGGTTTCATTCATTAATTACTGGGTATTTATGTGTTGTGCTAGCAAAGGTGGCATTCCATGAGGTACGTAGGACTCATGATTAATCACATAAATAACAATTTCAATCACTCAGAAAATAAGTTTTTTCCTTTTACTTCATTTCCCCCTAAAATGAAATCTTTTTTATTAGAATGAGTCACAAAATTCACTGTTATGTCTGCCTAAAATGTTATATTTATTATAACAAGTGAATCATTATAGCTTTGCAAGTCCCAGTTCTTTGAACTCCATCAAGCAATAGAGTCATTGATTATGTTTACCATTTGTTAGGATATTTGGCTGGTTAAATTGTCGAAGGATGAGCCCATAACTTTGTTTTTAGTTACCAAGGCCACTCCATTTGTTGCATGGCATTGTTAACCCAAAATGATCCCATAATTAACTTTTGCTTCAACATCAAGCTTTTCAAATGATTCAAATTCATAGACTGGAGAACTTTGATGGTATCCTAAATCATGAGAATGTAAGTTTGAGAGGTTCTAAGTTTTGTTACTCATCATATTTAAGCACTTTATTGCATATGATGCAATGAAATATGATGTTTGGCATCAAGATGTTCATTATTGAACTTAGAAAGGTTTCATTCATTCATTGTTGGGTATTTATGTGTTGTGCCCGCCAAGTAGGCGTTCCATGAGGTACGTAGGACTCATGATTAATCACATAAATAAGGATTTTACTCAATGAGAAAATATGTTTTTTCCTTTCACTTCATTTCTCCCTAAAATGAAATCTTCATTATTAGAATGAATCATAAAATTCACATTCATGTTTGCCTAAAATGTTATATTTATTATAACAAGCAAATCATTATAGCTTTGCAAGTCCAAGTTTGTTGAACTCTATCAAGTAATAGAGTCATTGATCATGTTTAGAGTTTGTTGGAGTAATTGGCTGGTTAAATTGTTGAAGGAGTAGCCCATAACTTTGTTTTTTGTTACCAAGGCTGCTCCATTTGTTGCATGGCATTGTTAAGCCAAATGATCCCATAATTAACTTTTGTTTTAACATCAAGCTTTATAGATGATTGAAATTCATAGACTGGAGAACTTCTATGGCATCCTAAATCATGAGAATGTAAGTTTGAGAGGTTCTAAGTTTTGTTACTCTTCATATTTGGGCACTTTGTTGCACATGATGCAAAGAAATATGATGTTTGGGAACAAGATGTTCTTTATTGGACATAGAAAGGTTTCGTTCATTAGTTGACATGTATTTATGTGTTGTGCCAACAAAGGAGGCATTCCATTAGGTACATAGGACACATGATTAATCACATAAATAAGGATTTCAATCAATGAGAAAATATGTTTTTTCCTTTCACTTCATTTCCCCCTAAAATGAAATCTTTTTTATTAAAATGAATCACAAAATTCACATTTATGTTTGCCTAATATGTTATATTTATTATAACCAGTGAATCATTATAGCTTTGCATGTTCAAGTTTGTTGAACTCCATCAAGCAATAGAGTCATTGATCATGTTTATGATTTGTTAGGTTATTTGGCTGCTTAAATTGTTGAAGGATAAGCCTATAAAATTTTTTTTTAGTTACCAAGGCCGTTCCATTTATTGCATGGCATTGTTAACCCAAAATGATCCTATAATTAACTATTGTCTCAACATCAAGCTTCACAGATGATTCAAATTCATAGACTAGAGAACTTCTATGGTATCGTAAATCATGAGAATGTAAGTTTGAGAGGTTCTAAGTTTTGTCACTCGTCATATTTGAGCACCTTATTCCATATGATGCAATGAAATATGATGTTTGGGATCAAGATGTTTTTTACTGAACATAGAAAGGTTTCGTTCATTCATTGTCGAGTATTTATGTGTTGTGCCAATAAGGAGGCATTCTATGAGGAACCTAGGTCTCCTGATTCATGATATATATAAAAGATTTGAATCAATGAGGAAATATTTTTTATGCAATTCCTTATTAATTAATTAGCCTCTTACATCATTTCCCCTAAAATGAAAACTTCTTTATAACAACGAATCACAAAATTAACATTTATGTTCGCCCAAAATGTTATATTTGTTGTAAGAACCTAGAGTCACTGATGATCATTTCCATTTCCTAAGATGTTTGGTTGGTTCAATTGTTGAAGGGCCAATAACTTCATCATTGGCTACCCTAGCTGCTCCATTTGTTGAATGGCATTGTTGGTCCACAATGATGATGAAATTAACTTCTGTTTCATCATCAAGCAATATAGACGATTCAAATTTATAGACTAAAGAACTTCTATGGTATCCTAGGAGATGAGAATTTAAGTTTGAGGGGTTCTAAGTAGTGTTTGTTATCATATTTGAGCACATCTTTGCACTTGATGCAATGAAATATAATGTTTCGGATCAAAATGTTCATCGTTGAACTTAGAAAGGTTTTGTGCATTAGCAGTCGGGCATTTCTCTTTTGTGCCAGCAAAGGAGGCATTCTATGACGAAGTTAGGTGTTGTGTTTTGTGCAATTCCTTATTGGTTTGCCTTTCACATCATTTCCCCTTAAAGCATAATCTTCTTTATTACAATGAATCAGAAAAGTAACATTTATGCTCGCTTCAAATGTTATATTTATTGTAACAAGCGAATCATTATAACTTTGCAAGTCTAAGTTTGTCGAATTCGAGCAAACAATAGTGTCAATGATCATCATTACCATTTCCTAAGATGTTTGGCTGGCTCAATTGTGGAAGGAAGGGCCAATAACCACATCTTTGGCTGTCAAGGACACTCCATTTGTTGAATGGCTTTGTTGGCCCACAATCATCATGAAATTGACTTTTGTTTCAACATCAAGTATTACAGACGATTCATAGACTAAAGAACTTCTATGGTACCTTAAGTGATGAGAATGTGATGGAAACCATAATGTACCAAGTCAAATTGACAAGGGACTAGATACTTTGCAAAACCTTGGAGGACCAATGACAAGGGCAAGGTCAAAGAAAATAAAGGAAGCTCTCAACAACCTGTTGTGCGACATTTACTATTAGGAAGTTGCCAACTATGAGTTAAGGAAGTTGGAGTCTTCACCAAGGCTTGTGAATGTGTCATTTGTGGAGGAATTTGCAAACCATGGCCTTGGGAAGGAAGTTGGATTTGAGAGCCCATGATTGGGCCTTTAAGTTGGTTATTTTCATGTGTTTTTATTATTATTTAGTGGGTTGGACGAAATTCCTTATTAAGCCCAGCTTATTTAGTGGGTGGGACGAATTTTCTTATTAAGACCAGCTTATTAGTTAGGGTTTCTGGGAGTTAGTATATAAAAAGGGCAAAAAGGGTGGCTGGGAGAGGCAGACCCGTTTTAATGAGTGTATGAGCTATTTTCTCTGGTTCTTTGAGAACTAATTTTGAACTTTCATACTTGCGTGTGTTGGTTCACTAGACTTATCTTCTTCAACGTTGTTGATGCTAGGAGTGGCGTCTGAATCTTATAGTTCTGGTTCTTAGTTGTTTATAATCATTGGGTCAGAACTCCAAATCCCTTAACCTGTATTAGAACGATCCTATACCAACATTGGTGTTGGGTTCCGTTTACATATAAACGGAGTTCATATCATTTGGTATCAGAGCCTTGGCTCTAACTTAGGTTAGTTATATTGTTGTTATCATATCTTTTGTCTATTCTTCAATATTGGTTGAATAATCAACAAAGAGAAAAAAAAGAAAAACGCAAAAAAAAAAAAAGAAACAAAACTGTGTATTTCGTGGGTTTTTTTTTTTGATATTTGTTCCTTCCACATAAATACCCATTAGTTAACCGAAAAAAAAAAAACGTGTTCATTGCTCAATTGGTCATTTATTCATTTATATTTGATAATTGATTGTTGCCCAATTGCACTGCCAATATCATTGAATTTCTTGTCATTCTGTTTGCTTTATTGCCCATCTTCTTGGTCATGTCACTTCTCTGAAGAGGTAGGTCTAGGATTGATATATTCAAGTTTTGTTTGTTCTGAATTTAGTTTGCTTGGGACTACTGAAAGAGCTCTTAAGGGTTTTGCAATTTATTGTGTGAAACACGAGAGTTGAGGACTACTGTAGTTGCGTGGAGAGCAAACACGCGATGGAGTGAGTTTTATGAGGCATATTCTTTATTTACTAACAATCTTGCATGTACGATGTCTAATGATAGATAAGGTAGTTTCCCACATAGAGAGGAGGAAGTAGTTGTTCCAGATTTCAAATTGCTTATGAAATCCCTAAAACAGAAGTTTGAGAGGATTGACCAAGCGTTTTGGGAAGTTTGAGACAGGATGGATCAAATAGAAGGGGAATCAAGTGTCAATTCTAAGAGGCCAGCTGGGAGGGTCATGAAGGAGCAATTTCAACAAGACTTTGGTGAAGATGGTGATGATTATTATGATGATGGTGGTAATGCTAGTAGAAACTTTAGAGGTGGTTTTAGAGGAGGACGTGGTAATAGGAATGGTAGAGGAGTAGGAGGCAATGGAAATGTTTATGATAGGTACAATGGAGGTTGGGATAACACAAATAGATGGGAGGAAGGAGTAGACAAAAATCTTAGGAGTATTAAAATGAAAATACCTTCTTTCTAAGGGAAAGCTGACCCTAATGTCTATTTGGATTAGGAACGAAGGGTAGAATTAATATATGAGTGCCACAACTTCTCTGAGGAGAAGAAGGTGAAGTTAGCTGTGGCAGAGTTCACTAATTATGCTATGGTATGGTGGCACCAGCAAGTTACCACACGGAGAAGGAATTTTGAGAGAACCATAGAAACTTGGAATGAGTTGAAGACTGTGATGAGAAGGAGATTTGTTCCCAGCTCTTATTATAGGGATTTGTATAACAAGTTGCAGAGCCGTACACAAGGTTCCAAGAGTGTGGAAGAGTATCATAAGGAGATGGAAATTGCTATGGTTAGGGCAAATGTAATGGAGGATAGGGAGGCAACCATGGCCGGGTTCCTCCAAGGGCTGAATAGGAGCATAGCTGATGTGGTAGAGCTGCAACACAATGTAGAGCTTGAAGACATGGTACATATTGCCATGAAAGTTGAGAGGCAACTTAAGGGAAGGAGCACTTCTGGTCATAAGCAGAACTTAGGTTCATCTTTTTGGAAGCCAAACTGGGGGAAGAAGGAAGAGAAGGTGACTTCTATGCAAAAAGGCAATTCACATAGACCCAAGACTAGTGGGGGCAGCCTAGAGAGGGGCAAATTTGAAGAAAAACTTAAGGGCACCCATGGAAAAACTAGAGACATCCAATGCTTTAGATGTCTGGGTAGGGGTCATGTGGCTTCACAACGTACTAACAAGAGAACCATGTACCTTAAGGAGAATGATGATTATGTGTCTGGCAGTGATGCTAGTCATGAAGACCAAATGCCGCCATTAAAGGATGCTAGTGATGTTGATGAAGGGATAGAGTATCTGGAGCATTGTGGAAGGCTTTTAGTAGCAAGGAGAGCCCTTAATGCGTAGGTTAAGGAGGAGAATGATGCTGAGATTCAGCGGGAAAATATTTTCCATACTCGATGTTTAGTTCAAGATTGGCTCTGTTGCTTGATAATCGATGGAGGTAGTTGCACTAATGTAACAAGTACAGAATTGGTGGAAAAATTGAACTTGCCTACAACCAAACATCCTAAGCTATATAATTTGCAATGGTTGAATAACAGTGGAGTGGTAAAAGTGACTAAACAAGTTGTGGTTCCATTTTCCATTAGTAGATATAAGGACGAATTGTCTTGTGATGTTGTACCAATGCAGACTGAACATTTGTTATTAGGCCGTCCTTGGCAATATGACAGAAAAGTTTTGCATGATGGTTACAAGAACCGCTATTCATTCACCATGGATGGAAGACCATTTACACTAGCACCATTGACTCCAAAACAGGTGTATGAAGACCAAGTGAGACTTTATGAAAGTGAGCAAAAGAGGAGGAGCGAAGAGAAAGAGAGAGTTGAGAGAAAAGAAAGTGCAAGAGAGAAAAAGAAGATAAATGCATTTGAGAGTGCTGAGTACAAGAGTGGTCAGGTTCACAAGAGTGACGATGAAAGAAAACTAGTGAGTGTGTTTGCAAAAGGAGCAGATGTTAGGGTTGCCTTCCAAGCTAGGCAACAAATGATCTTAATCCTTTACAAGGATTCTTATTTCTCTAACACTAACCTTGATTCATCTTTGCCTAGTGCCATTTCATCTTTGTTGCAGGATTATAATGATGTGTTCCCTCAAGAGATCCCAGATGGTTTGCCACCAAGGAGAGGGATTGAACATCACATTGATCTTATTCCTGGAGCTCCCATTCCCAATAAGCCAGCATATAGAAGTAATCCTGAGGAGACAAAGGAGCTTCAGAGGCATGTTGATGAGTTGATGAAGAAGGGACATGTAAAGGAGAGCATGAGTCCATGTGCAGTGCCCGTGTTGCTTATGCCAAAGAAAGATGGAACATGGAGGATTTGTGTCGATTGTAGAGCTATCAACAAAATAACAGTTAAGTATCGACATCCTATACCCAGGCTTGATGATATGCTAGATGAATTACATGGTGTGTGTTACTTCTCTATAATTGACCTTAAGAGTGGATATCATCAAATTAGGATGAGGGTAGGAGATGAATGGAAAACTGCATTCAAAACCAAGCATGGTTTGTATGAATGGTTAGTTATGCTGTTTGGTTTGACTAATGCACCTAGTACTTTTATGAGATTAATGAATCATATTTTGAGGCCTTTCTTAGGAAAGTTTGTTGTGGCTTATTTTGATGACATATTAGTATACAGTAGGAATTTGGAAGAGCATGTTGAACATTTGCATTGTGTGCTCATGGCATAGATCATATCATTTTTTTGGGTTATGTTGTGTCTGCTCATGGCATAGAGGTTGATAAAGAGAAGATTAAGGCAACTCAAGAATGGCCTACACCTAAGAGTGTGAGTGATGTGAGGAGTTTCCATGGTTTGGCTAGCTTTTATAGGAGGTTCATTAAGGATTTTAGTACCATAGCTGCACCATTGATTGAGGTGGTCAAAAAGAGTGTGGGTTTCAAATGGAGTAAAGAACAACAAGACGCCTTTGATTTACTTAAGTCTAAGTTGTGTAACGCACCATTTCTTGCTTTGCCTAATTTTTCTAAGATCTTTGAAATTGAATGTGATGCATTGGGCATTGGGATTGGGGGAGTTCTCATGCAAGAGAAACGACCTATTGCATTCTTTAGTGAGAAGTTGAGTGGGGCAACATTGAATTATCCAACTTATGATAAAGAAATGTATGCACTTGTTAGGACTTTAGAAACATGGCAGCATTATCTTTGGCCTAAGGAGTTTGTAATTCACACTGATCATGAGTCTTTAAAATACTTAAAGGGGCAAGGTAAGTTGAATAGGAGACATGCAAAATAGGTTGAATTTATCGAAACTTTTCCTTATGTAATTCAATACAAATCAGGTAAGGAAAATGTTGTTGCTGATGCATTGTCATGTAGGTACACACTGATTAGCACTTTGAGTGTTAAGTTGCTGGAGTTTGAGCACATTATTGAATTGTATGCTAATGATGCAGACTTTAGTAATGTATATGCTGCATGTGAGAAAGCTACATTTGGTAAGTTCTATAGACATGAGGGGTTTTTGTTTCGAGTCGATAAGCTTTGTATTCCCCAAGGGTCTCTGAGAGCATTACTTGTGAGAGAAGCTCATGGGGGTGGTTTAATGGGACACTTTGGCATTCGAAAGACTTTTGATGTTTTAAATGAACATTTTTTCTGGTCACATAAGAAAAAGGATGCTGAATGGGCTTATGCCAAGTGTATTACCTGTAGACAAGCTAAGTCTAGAGTTTTGCCCCATGGTAGGTATATGCCCTTAGAAATTCCCTGTGAACCTTGGACCAACATTTCTATGGATTTTGTTCTTGGGTTACCTAGGTCCAAGAAGGGCCGAGATTGTATTCTTGTTGTAGTTGACAGGTTCTTAAAGATGGCGCATTTCATTCCTTGCACCAAAACAGATGATGCCATGCACATTGCAAACTTATTCTTTAAAGAGATTGTTCGCCTACATGGTGTGCCAAAGAGTATTGTGTCAAACCGCAATGCAAAATTTTTGAGCCATTTTTGGAAAACATTGTGGGGTAAGCT
>JAFFZT010000287.1:3333-17180 GCA_019804595.1 Bruguiera parviflora | reverse complement strand
AGCATTGTTAAAATCCATAATTGTTTAGTTGCTTAAACCAAAAGATGAGTGTCATGCTCCTCAATCTGCTGAACCTTTTTGTACTGCAACAAGGGTTTGACTGTAAGTTCATCTTCTAGTTTATAGTTTAGAATCATAGAGCTTAAACACGGACTCACCATTCGAAGGACATGATAAGATCAACATCAGAAGCCAGCTTCTCCATTCCTTTGATAATCTCCTCCACCACAACACATTCCTTAAACTTAACAATCACCAAGTGCTTGAACTCTCCCATGGCTACTGCACCCACGACAGCCAATTATATCCTCAAAAGCCCGTTATTTATACACAGACCAACCACATTCGAATGTCAAATTCCACAGTCTATTCATCCACTGTCGCACTCACCCCAGTGCCAGATTTCACCCCATCTGGTGAGAATTAGGAAAATATCACTCTTTTCCTTGGACAGAATCTGCGGCTAAATATATGGGAAGGTACAAATAGGTTGACTGGTCTATTGACAAACTAGTCAACAACTCCTTTTCTACATCTTACAGTAAAAATTGTCAATTTCTCTTTTGTCCTACCTTTTGTCTTTTGCTTTTGCACGTGAATGGGGCCCTTAATAGCTGCTGCCAGATATTTTCTTGGAAATTGAATTTTGGTGCGAACTTTATTTCCATGCGCGTTATCTGGACAGGCCCGTTTTTTTTTTTTTTTTTTTAGGTTTCACCTTTTCCTTTGTGTTCGGCTCAGTGGTCCCTTCCTTCCTATCTGGATATACAACTCAAATTTTTTGGACTACAACCCAAAATAATGAAAGTGGGTATAAATGCTCTTTTTGGCTGGAAAAACCTAGGAGAGCCGGTGCTGAGAAAAAACAAAACAATGCTGCCGAAAGAGAGAGAGGAAAAGAGGGAGGCTGCCGAAAGAGAGGGAGGAAAAGATAATGTATTTTTATCTTATTTTTGGAAAGGATATTGGTGTAACTTGGATATTTGATAAAAGATATTTGGTTCTTATTTCTAAATGATGGAGATTGTGTTTCAAGTACAGTAAGTTTTGCTTTTCTTCAATTTTTGTAAATCTATACTTTGGACAATTTTTTACATACAGTTTTGATTAACCATGTAATCGGAGAATTGTTTGTGATCCAATCAAACTGTTCTTTGAACAGTAGTTAGAGGACACATGCATCTTTGTGGATGGTTGGATTGGGTTTTTATGAATTGCAAAGGTAAGTTTTCCATTACAACTGAGGCCTCTTAATTCTAGTAACTTTTTGCTCTCTTGTCTATGGCAGAATTGGTAAACCATTGGATGAACATTGACTTGTGGTCTGACTGAGTCAAATTTTGGACAGCTGGTAAGGGACATTTGGGAGTTCAATTTGAATGATTGGATTATTTCCTTGAGGTTTACTTGTTAAGTTATAGTTGACAGCATGTGGTTGGTCTGTTTTGCTTAACTCATTAGTCTCTTGTTTAGTCTAAATTGAATTTTGTTCAATTTGTTTGATGTAATTAAGGTTGTGTACCTTTATTGTACTCACATGATTATAGTAGAGTTGACCTCTAACTCGGAGTATCCAAGGGTCCTTTTTGATTTGGAGGGGTTTTCCACATAAATTGGTGTGTTCTCTTACGTGATTTATTTGCATTGTCATTTTTGTTATTCAATCATCTCCTCATAGGTTTTAGCAAGTGGAAGAAGTTTACTAGGCTATTTATACTCCGCTGCCCCCTTTCTCCTATTAGAGTAGTATTAGAGTCAAGTTAGTGTATTTGGCTTGTTTGAATGATGGAGTTGAATGCGAATAAATTGGTTTGTTTGAATGACACAAATTATCATATATGGAGGAGTAAAATGAAGGATCTTTTATTTATAAAGAAATTGCATTTGTCAATATTTACTACTACAAAACCTGAGTCTAAGACTAATGAAGAATGAGAATTTGAGCATGAATAGGTTTGTAGTTTTATACAACAATTGTTGATGATAATGCTTATAATTACATAGGCAATGAGACAGATGTACGGACTTTGTGGAGTAAACTTAAGACTTTGTATACTTCAAAGTCTGGTAATAACAAGTTGTTCTTGTTAAAGAAAATGATGTAGCTGAGATGTAATGAAGGGAGTTTAGTTGCTAACCACTTGAATAAGTTTCAGGGTCTCATTGATCAGCTGTCAGGCATAGGCATTAAGTTTGATAAGGATATTCTCGACTTATGGTTACTTGCTACCTTACTTGATTCTTGGGAGACTTTTCAAATCTCTCTTGTTAATTCTGCCTTTGGTGGTGTTTTATCATTAAAACTTGTCAAGGGTGGTGTGTTGAATGAGGAGATGAGAAGGAAATCTTAGGGTTCATTATCATCCAAATCAGAGGTTTTAATTACTAAAAATAAGCGGAGGAGTTAAGAAAAAGGAAATGGTAAAAAGGGTAAAAGTAAGAGTTGGAGCAAGTCAAGATCTAAGTACAGGAATGTCTAATGTCATTATTACAAGAAAATGGGTCATATTCAAAAAAAGTGCTATGAGTGGAGGAGATAAAATAATGATGACAGTGATAAACATAAGAAGAAGAATATGAGTAATGATCGTATTATTACTACATTCACTTTTGGTACTAGTGACCTCTTTATTGTTTAAGATGAGGATGTGATTAATTTGGCATCTTATGAGATTGATTGGGTCATAGATAATGGTGCCTCTCTTTATGTTATTTCAAGAATGAAATTCTTCACAACATATACTCTTAGTGATTTTGGGGTTTTGAAGATGGGTAATAACGGCTTAACAAAAGTCATTGGCATTGGTAATGTTTACTTAAAGACCAGTAATGGAGTACAAATGACATTAAGAGATGTTAGACATGTCTCTGATATTTGTTTGAATTTGATTTCAATGGGAAAGTTAAATGATGAAGGTCTTTGCATTACCTTCAATAATGGCTAGTAGAAATTTACCAGAGGCTCCCTAGTTATGGCACAAGGTAGGAAATGCTGTAATTTATATCTCATGTAAGCTGTTATTTTCAAAAATATTGTAAATGTAGTAGAGAATGATAATTCTATTGAATTATGGCATAAACAGCTTAATCACATGTGTGAAAAGGGGATAAATTGTTTGGCAAGAAAGAACCAACTTTCAGACATAAAGAGTGCAGTTTTAAAGAAGTTTCTTCATTATTTTGCAAGGAAATAGAATAGAGTTACATTTAAGAGTCACTTGCCTTTAAGGAAATCAGAGTAGCTTGAATTGGTGTATTTTGATGTGTGTGGTCCTTTGAAGATATGCTCACTTAGTGGTGCTTTTCATTTTGTAACTTTTATTGATGATCACTTGAGGAAACTTTGAGTTTATGCTTTGAAGACTAAAGGCCAACTTTTTGATGTATTTAAACAATTTCATTCCTTTGTTAAGAGACAGACTAGTAAGAAGGTGAAATGTATCCGCATTGATAATGGTGGTGTGTACAATGGTCCATTTGTCGAGTACTATAGAAAGTATGAGATTAGACACTAAAGTACACCTCTCAAGACACCACAGTTGAATGTTTTAGCATAAAGGATGAACAGAATACTGATTGAGAGGGTCAGATGCCTTCTCTCAGATACAAAATTACCTAGATCCTTTTGGGGTGAAGCCTTGAATACATTGACATATGTAATTAATCTATTTCCTAGTGTTCCGCTATAAGGTGATGTTTTGGACATAGTTTGGTTTGGAAAGGAAGTTTTTTATGACCATTTACAAGTCTTTGGTTGTAAGGCTTTTGTTCATGTCCTTAATGATGAAAGAGGGAAGTTAGATGTTAAGACTCAATAATGTATCTTTCTTGGTTATGGTGAAGATGACTTTGGGTACTATTTATATGATTTGGTTAAGAAAAAGCTTGTAAGGAGTAGAGATGTTGTGTTTCTTGAGGACTAAAACATTGAAAACATTGAAAAGTCAACTCCTCAGGTTAATGATAATCCTATTGATATTGTTTCACTTCCTCAAACACTTTTAAGTGATCCATTTGATGTTCATGGCTATATTCAAGAACATGATGAGAATGTTCAATAAGATCATAATATGCAAGGTGCAAGTGATATTGATGCTCTTATAAAAGATTATGCGCGTACACCTCCACCTCCATTTTAGCCATGGAAGTCTAATAGAATTCTAGTATCTTCTACTTAGTACTCTCCTTATGAGTTTGTGATGTTTACTGATGAGGGAAAACCTTAGAGTTATAAAGAAGCAATTGAAAGTGAGCATAGGCAACACTGGATAGATGCCATAACAGATAAGATAAAATCTTTATATGATAACTCTACTTATGAGTTAGTATAGTTACCTAAAGGTAAAAGAGTTTTAAAAAATTGGTGGATTTACAAAATAAAGTAAGAAAAAAATACTTCACATCCAGGATATAAAGCTATATTGGTTGTTAAGGGATTTAGTCAGAAACAAGGCATTGACTTTGATGAGATCTTCTTACTGGTGGTGAAAATGTCTTCCATTTAAGTTATGTTGAGTTTGGTTGCTAGCTAGGACTTAGAGATCAAGTCGATGGATGTGAAAATAACTTTTCTCATAGTGACTTGGAAGAAGAAATAGTTAGAATGACTTTATCTTTTTCACCATAATCCATTTACGTTAAGAGTGCCAAAATAAGCTAGTATATTGTTTTTATTCCAATTAATACAAAAGTTTTTGTTCTTTATTCTAACAATTAGAAATTCAAGTTCTTTTGAATTAATGATTTTGCATTTCTCATTACTAAATAACAAAACATGATTCTTTTCCATTAATTGACTTATACTTTACAAGTTTTTGTCTAGTTCAAAAGCATAATGTACATTAGTTAACTACCTTATACCTACTAGGGTGCATAGAATAACAACCCCTTTCCCTTTGACTTCTAGATTTTTTTTTCCCAATCCTAACTTTAGATTGGAAGGTTTGATCTAACACCTAGAATTTTGCAACATCATTGGTTATATAGTAGTGCTTCCACTATCAATAAATCATGTGTTTATGGTATTTTCTAATACTTTATAAGCTGCAACAAATAGTAGCTCCTTCTCCTATTTTTTTTTTCAGTTATTTGAGTTTGATTTGATGTAATGGTTTATTGATTTGCTTGTTTTTGTAGACCCTTGTCATATATCTAATTCTCTTACAAGAGTTATATTGAACATCTAACCTAAACCAATGGTACTTTTCTTGATGATTGGTTTTCTTGTGATGCTTACAAGGACCAAATTTCTTCCTTTTCCTTAATCTCTTTCCATTAACCTTATATTTCTCCTTATTTGGCCTTTCATTGCTAACTTTTGAGCCATTTACATAACCCTTTTCTCTCCCTTGAGTCAACAGGACATCATATTTAGTCTCTTCCTACTTAATTTGCCTTTTAACCTCTAATGCTTGTAAGGCATTGACAAGCTTAGTTAAGGAGAAAGTGTTGAGGTCTTTTGAGTCCTCCAAAGATGATATCTTTGACTTATACCTCTCTAAAATACATACCAAGACCTTTTTCACAATCCTATAATCAATTAACTCCTCTCCTAAAAGTCTGATCTAATTCACCACTTTTGTCATTCTATTTATGAATTGCTTCATAGTTTATGATCCTTTCATTTTCAAGGCTTCAAATTCCTTTCTTAAATCAAAAACTTGAATGTGTATTATCTTGTCATTGTCATGATACTCTTCTTTAAGGTTATCCTAGGCTTTTTAACTAATTCACAAGTCATAATTCTTGTAAAGATTATATTTGAAACAAATGAATAAATATAGGTGAGGACTTTGAAAACATTGGTAATCTCCTTACTGTGATGCTTGATTTAAGCAAATATAGGATTTTGTGGAAGCTCCTGAATTTGATCTCTTATTTCCATAATCTTCCAGAGATCAAAGGCATTAAGATGAGCCTTTATTTTCACTAGCTAAATGGGGTAGTTCTCCCCTAAGAGCAAAGGAGGGGCAAATAAAGGAAAGTTGTTAGTGACCATTTTTAGAAGGTCGTGTTATTTAGGTGTTTGGTTTAATGTTTAATACTTAACTCACTTGTTTTCTCTTTAGTTTTAGATCCCTTGCTAACCTTAAATCACTCTGATACCACTGAAAAAAACAAATATGTAGAAAGAAAGCTAAACTAAAAGTAAACGTGTAGAGAGTAGAAGACTTTATACAATTGGGATTATTTTTCGTTAACCTTTCAAGATTTTTATATGGACTCAATTTTAATCACTCTGATACCACTAAAAAACACAAATATGTGCAAAGAAAGTTAAAGCAAAAGTAAGTGTGCAGGGAGTAGAATACTTGGTAAAATTGAGATTACTTTTCATTAACCTTTTAAGATCCTTATACGAACTTAATTTTGATTAATACAATTACTTAATTACTGCATAAGGAGTGACTATAGGAATGGTTGACCTTACTTAATGAAACTTACAAATTAAGTAGTAAGAAATGGTTTAATAATGTAATCAATGATGGTTAATCTAACAGTCCTATCTAATCTCGTTATTTAATTAACTAATTGAACTAACTTAGTTGAATTACAACTTAATCATCAAAATCTAACCAAAACAAGTTTGATTTCATCCAATGCAACCTCTACTTCAATGTTTTGCTGCAAGTTGTCATTCTTTTTATTGCAATCCAAGAGTTCCAATCAATAGCAGTAACACCAACAGCAGCAGTAATAGCCCCTTTTGCAGATGAAGTTGGGATGATTTAAGCAATAAAAAATTTGAGTTTACCAATAGATCCTCCTCCAAAGACCAATTCATTTTTTTTCTTTAATTACTCAATGGCAACAATCCCATATCAGGCAATTGAGGTCACTTGAATGCATATGCAACTTCTGATGAACCTTAAGAGAGGAAGAACTTAAAGGCTATTATTGATGTCTACTTATTAACATTCTTGGAAAGCTTGGCAGATGTTTTGATCCAAAAGATTTAAATTTCATTTGACATTCATGATCATAAGCCAAAAGCCTAATAGAAATTTTGGCATTAAGTTATCCTCCAAAGTGTAGTAAGTGCCCTGAAACTGTGGTACTTTTTGTTTGATCAATTTTATTTCTCTACTAGATCTAAGTTTCGATAGTTCTAAGGATTATTTGCAGCAGACAAGATCATTTTCTATTAATGCATCAGTAAAGTATTTTTATAATGTTCTCTTTTCTTTGGTCTTTGTGGCTATTTTGGCTCTGGCCCTCTTTATTAATTTTTGAGCATGGAAACTTTAGTCAAAGTCATACAAACCCATCTCTAGGATTAGTTTGTAGCACCGAGATCTGGATCTGACCTATAAATATGTTCCTTGTCCCATTTCTAAATTGTACAGTCATCCATTTAGACCAAGTTGAGTAGTACAAAGCACATTTGTTGGTTTGCATACACAATCAAAGTATAAGTCCAAAAAAGAATTTAACTAATGGATGCTTAAAACACTTTCCCACTGTCTACTAAAAAGTCTGATATCCTGGCCTATAGTAATAAAAAAGTGAAGGTTGTGGGTGGTGGTCTGAGTCCCCTGGAAGAGGTCCTTAAAAGCTGGTGTGAAGATGTGGACATGGTTGCTACAGAAGCTGGGAAATGGAAGGCAACTTATAAAGATATGGTTTTGAATCAGGCGAGGAAGGTGCTTTCTACCATGGGAGAGAAAGACTTGCCTTCACTAGAGGAAGATGACATGATTTCTGATGATGAAGATGACCAGGCTAATGGTGACTATCCCAATGTTCTGTTGTCTGTGGCTAAGAAAAGGTAACTCTGAGACCCCTAGCGTGAAATGTTGATTATGAAGCTCTTACGGGAGTGTATGGGCTACATATTTCTGTTCAAAAGGCTTTCTCAACTGTAGTGCTTGAAGGGTGATCTTACTTCGATTAACCTTGGTAACGATTTTTAAGGATGATTGTTACTTTCTCTTGCATGAAGGCCCCTAAGTTGTGTCTAGTCATTATCTTACAGTTGGAAAATAATGCCTACTGTATAATCTGGATACTGCTGGTATTTATAAGGTTGCAATCTGGGTTCAAATCCTTCATCTTCCTGTTAAGTTCTATCATTCGAGGCTGTTATGGTGGATTGATAATTGTTTGGTCCAGACAATCAAGGTGGATACCACTACTAAGGAGGTAGCTCAAGCTAATTTTGTGCTTGTATGTGTGGAAGTTAACCTTTCCTAGCCACTGAGATCACGTTGCGTTGTGGGTAGCCAGCGGTACTACATGGCCTATGAAGGTATACACCTCATTAGTTTTTATTGTGATTGTTATAGGATTCCACTAAGAATTGTAGTGTGGGGAATCTGGTTGTGAAGAATCAACGACCGGAAGCTCGAATAGAGCTTTGCTTGTAGACGGAGATGGTCTATGGTGATTGTATGATTGCACAAAAAGCTATCAAATGTAGTTGGAATTTTGCGAAAGGATAGTTATACTGGCGTTACGAGTTAATAGGTAAAATTGCCAGCATGTAAGGGAGAGGACAAGGCTCTTACTTTGAGCTGTTAGGGCACCAAAATGAAAAGGTGGGGATGTTTACTGTGGAAAGGCCTAAGGATCATCAAGATGTAGCTGCCTCTACTGTCACTGTGTTTATGGTAAGCGTTAATTTAGGGGCACTTAGTGCCTCTTGGCTGAAGAATAAGGAAAATAATAAAATGGATGGGACACACGACAAGGCGAACTTGTCCAAAGAATACAAGTGGTCATCCTAGAATCCTAAGATAATAGGCAAATGGAATGTGATGACAAAGGAAGCCTTTATGTCTTCAAAAATGGACCGTCAATTAAGGGGGCTTAAAACATGGATTGGGTTTAAATATTGGTCTGAACTTCGTTAGAGTTCTACTTGAAAATCAAGACCCACTTATTACTTCACAGTCTCCACTTTTAGTTGCTGCTAGGCTTGAGATGCAAGGATCAAGCTCACCAGC
The DNA here is from genome assembly GCA_019804595.1 of Bruguiera parviflora. Lineage (NCBI taxonomy): Eukaryota > Viridiplantae > Streptophyta > Magnoliopsida > Malpighiales > Rhizophoraceae > Bruguiera > Bruguiera parviflora. The sequence continues at coordinate 8,235 of JAFFZT010000287.1, read as the reverse complement.
TACCATGGGTGCTACCCATGCAAAGTGCCCCCTGGATCCAGCCCTTTTTGAGACGCCTCCAGAGCCTACTGACATGGGCTTCCTACCAGACTTTAAGGCGGATGTAAACAGTCCACATTGCTGTACACAAGTGGCTTGGTAAATGCTTATGACAGTTGATTGCCCTCCACCATAGGCATTGAATGCCATGATAGTATGGGAATTTTGGTAACACTTTTGCGTTAAGAGTTAATTTGCCTATCTTATACTACTCGAAGTAAGAGTTCAACAATAATTTGGTATATTGTTTTTTTAGCTTTGACTTGAGATTAAATTCCTAAAGTCATGGCTCTCTAAAATATAAAAGGAGAGACTCACTTGAAGCCATCATTGCGAGAATGGTGGCTCCTATTTACGTATGGCCACGTGCCACAATGGCAGCTCAATTTTGCCCCTTTCATTAGTGACCGAACTCCAATGGCACAAAAAAGGTGTCCATTACCTTTTTTGAATATATGAGATATAGCCATAATGAAACATTGATGAATGACAAATATTATTTGAATAATGCATGAAATGACTATGCTAACAAATCTGCAACAACTTCAGTTCCTAAAGACACATTTTTGAATTATACCCTTCGATCACAAAGTTTTCAATGTCTTGTATTCTATATATTACTTTTTGGAAGCAAGAAGTGATGTGCTAAGCGAAGAAATTAGCTTTTCTATTAATGTCTTGTTTCGTGTCGAGTGGGGGGATGCCTTTGGACGAGCTTGAGTTAGATTAATTTTGTCAAGCACAACATGGGGCGGCTAACACATAGGTTGATTGAAGATGCATCGATCGAGCGAACCAAGCCAAAAGGTCAAACAATCGATAAGCATAAATGCTCTAGACAACATATTTAATACTTCCTAGACAAGTCATAAAGATCTGCACTTCTGGGGGAGTTTAGAGGTTGAACAAAATTGAGGTTATTGTCTGGTTTTTCAGTGTTTGGTGCATTCCTTTATATCAATTATTGTGCAGTGGAAATTTGGTAGAGTGTGCTTTGTTCAATTGTTGGGCAACGGACACAATTCCCAGATTAATGGTCCTATAACTTGTGTGTGCAGATCTGAATTATGGGGCCAATGTGATGTTGTTTTGTTTCACCTCTTGGTTGTGGTTTTCCTATATATCAGTTTTGGGGTGTAGGATTTATGGTTTTGTTTGTTGGATAGAGTGGCTTTGGTTAACTAATACAACCTCCATAACACTGGCTCTTGATTTTGGGTATCTAGAAATTTTGTTGCTTGAGCTGCAGGTTGTACATGTTCTTCGATGATCATTTTTTGGGGGTTACTTTAAATAAAATAATTTTTGATCGTTAAAAAACAAAAAGAGTGTGATATTCTTCTGTCGTATGCTTTAGGTAGATCCTAATAAAATGTTGCATATTTTCTAGTTGATGTGGGTAAAATAATTGTAATTTTTTAGTTGTATAATAAATTGACCAACTTTCTTTTGTGTATATATATATATATATATATAAAGATTATTTTTATCTTAAATTATTACTTGTACTATTTTAAAAATATTTATAATTTTTTAATATATATACTAAATATAAAAAAATATATTTCAATAAATTTTAATATTATAATTAAATAATAAAAATAATATATTTTCATTAAAAAGATATTTTTTTAGTAAATATTTTATACCAAAAAGTTATTTTTTAATAAATAAATAGATCTTTAAAAAAAGAAAAAAAAATGTATAAAAATTAAAATTAATTGAATTAAGAAGTGTACCAAATCAATATTTTTTAAATTAAAAAATATTGTTAATTAATATATTTAACGTTTATAGATAATATTATAAGTAAAGAAAGTTGATTTCGAATTTATGTAAATTATTATTTTTGAATTATCTTTTCCTTGAATTCTTTATTTATATTGTTTTTTTTTTTTTGCATAAAATCTCCTTATTTGGATTGATAATGCATTAGATTGATTGAGATTATTTGTCATCAAATTTTAAAACTGTCATTTGTCTTTGGAGACATTTATTCACATTACTCTTAAGTTGCATCAGAGGGGAACAAGTACTTAAGATACAAAGTTAACAATACGGATTCATCGAAACTCATAGTGTACATTTTTCAAACACAAACAAGATTTATTCAAATATATAATGACTAGAACACAAGCACAATCCCATTTCAATTCACTCCTTTCAAATATATAATCTCCTTAATGTTGCTACCTTTTGAAGTTTCAAAGGTTCCATTGCTCGAAGAAGTTTCTTTGCCCCAAGGTCCAAGACTAATGACACGGCCAGCCTGCACCTGCAATATATTCGGAGATACATATATTTATATACTGACTCTTAAAAATCTTAAAATCTGAACCCTTGAGGGGATTTAAGGAGCGGGCTAGGATGATACCGACTTTGTATAACATCCAATACGCTAAATATAGTTGTCAGCATATCCATAAAAGCCAGCGACTTTAGCATTCGCCAGTACTGGAGGAGAGAACTTGACAACGCCACTGGCCTTATGTTCTATGTTGTAGTCATAGCCAAAAGGTCCATATTTTCTCAAATTCGTGATAAATGTCAGAGATGTGACATAAATAGCACCCTTCGACGTCCCATATGCTCCAGCAATTGATGTTAAATACTCATTTGCAGTGAACTTTAGCTGCAAGTATATATACATAAAATGCTTATCATATTTGTTGTGAAAATACATTTTTGTCAAAAAAAAATTAAAGTTATAAGTATTTTTTAAAATAAAAAATAGATTTAAAAGTAATTTTTTTAAAAAAGAAAAAGAACAAAAAACTTTAATTAAAAATATATATTTTTTCTTTTAAAGAAAAAAGTTAATCTAAAAATATTTTTTTCTTCCTTAAAAAGAAAAAAAGAGGGATTTTTTGAGCTTTTCTCTAAAATTATTTTTTATTTTTCCTCTTATTTTCTTCAATCACGATTATTTGCATTACAAAAATTTTATATATATGTAAAAAATTATTAATATGAATTAGATAAATTATAATATATATTAATTATAATTAAGTAAATTAAGTAAATTATATGTTGATTATAATATAATACATGTTGATTGTAAGGGTGGGGGTCAGAGTGGATTGAAAAGTAGAAATCTCAGACAAGGGTTCAGGTTGGTAGGGACAAGGATAAGAGGTGTCGAAGATGATATTTGGGGATGCAGTAAGAAGTAAATTACTCCATGATTTAACTAATTATGTTAATTAACGGTCTAATAACATAATTTAAACTTTTTACAATTCACTTGTTGCTTTTCTAAAGATACTTGGCAGAAATGAAGCAGTTGAGGTATATGATCTTGAGAAAAATGCATTCCATTTTGTTTGGCCTTTTAATCTTACTTTTATTAGGTGGATGGTTGTAGGTCAGTGGCAGTGACAATTTGTGTTATAACCACATAATTCAATCATCAAAATTGAAGCTTGGTGATGAGGTCCGTGGAAGTATTCACTAAGCATTCACAAGAAACTAATCACACATTAAAAAACTAAAATGATGAAAGAGGCACCTATTGGACTAATTGAAGAAGTTTGGGTCAAAGAAGATAATTCAAGTTTGGAAGACGACAAAATATATCTTAATGCAGACCAATAAGAGTAGATTTACTGTCAACCTATCTAGGAAGATTGTCCTTGTCCTTAGGATTGTTAATTCAGCTTATAAATAAACTTGATTTCATCGTTAAAGGGGGCAAATCATTAGGTGAAATAAAATGTGAAAATTTTCTCTTTCGATTCTTTTAAGAAGTAAAAAACATTATCAAAAATTAACTATTTTTGTAACGTTCAACCCAATTTATCATTATTAAGTCCATTATTTTTTTGAAGTGTGATATTTATATCCTTCTTCCATACCATTTGTTTGGCTTCTTAAAGTTTAGGGTCAGGGTTATTTACATCTTATAAATCTAGTTCAACTTTCCTTGGGTTTTATATACCATCGCATTGTGGTTGGTCTATTAAGCACATTACCATTCAAATGCAGTAATCTACCCATTTGCAATCTTTCTTGCTTTATTCATTTGTTTAAGTGCATAACCGTCAAAAGTGTTGTTTTCAATTTCATTCGTTGTCCTTAAGTGTTCTATATGTGTTTTTGTGTTTAGCTATTAAAGTAGGAAAAAAAAAAAAGCTAAATGGTTTGGTCAAGCTAGCCATAATAATGATCTAGTTTTCTAGCTCAACTCTAATTCTACCCTTTATTTCCTTGTTCTTGCATCTAGGTTTAACTCTTTAACTTGTTTTCTTTGTACTTATTGGACTTAATCCCCTTCTAGATTTATAGTAATGCTAATTATAACAAAGGTTTTCTTTTCATGGATCTTTATTTCTTCTTTAATTTTTCTTTTTGGGCCAGGTTTGAAAACATACGAATTTCCGGAAGCTTGATATTTCTAAAATGAACAATTCTGAGCAGATTGAAGCTTAGTTCGGACACATATATTATGCACTAAATGTCGTGTGCATATATGTGTGTGTATTATATCTAATATATAATCATAGTCATATTCACCTTTCAATCATAATTTTAACTTTTTAAGATTATATATGTTGTTATATTTGTATACATATTTTATCTAATATTTTTTAAAATTATATCATTTAAGCCTAATTATGTTATTGAGATTTTATATTGATTTAATAAAAAATGAAGTTGATATTTTGAAAATTACAATAATAATTATCATGGTGATGCAGAAAGAAAACTTTAAAAAGACATGACATAGGGACCTAATGCACATAAGGAATCAAAGAACAATTAGGAAAGTTAAATTAAACTTTAATAACACAAACGCTAGACCTAACATTCATAGGTGCATGAACTTAGGATACTCAAGAAGGATATGGATGCCATACTCCAAAA
>JAFFZT010000286.1:1877-17269 GCA_019804595.1 Bruguiera parviflora | reverse complement strand
CAAAAATTTGATCGTGAAACCGAAAACCTATAAAAAAAACTAAAAGGATCGAAAGAGAGAAGAATCAAGAAAGGCTAAACGATGAATCAAACGAATGGCCAAAAGAGACCGTTTGTTTTAAACAACAGTGGTTGATCAAATTTCTAGTTACTTAAACAGAAGGGCAAAAAAGAAAAACAAAAATCTCGGTCCAACAACAAATCGGAAGACTCAGATATCCCGGCGAACTACCGACAATTCGACCGGCCGAGATATCTAGTTCAACCGACGAGTCGTCGTTTGCCAACAATCCAAAGACGTTATTATCCATCAATTTTTCGTGGTTTCGTTTTCCTCTGCCACACCAATGACGGTTCAGCAATGGATGCGTGATGTCTTCTTGTGCAACTCTGCCCCGCTTCATCCGTGTGCACCGTGCAGTTTTAATGTTCATCACTCTCTTTCAATGCTTACCAATAAAACGCTACCTCTCTGACTCTCTCTCACACACACAGGCGCCCGGATATTGAGGAGACGCCTATAGGCTACAACAAGCCATGGCTAAAAGGAGAACATCATCGTTAAAAAAGTTGAACCATGTTTCGAGGTTTGGCACGAAGACACTGACTTGTCTTGGTGTCATGTTTTGCGTTTTTGCTTGTTTCAGATTTCATTCTTTGTTCATGCCTCATCCACCATTCTCTGCTCCCCCTCGAATTCCTCGTCCTTTTGGAAACGATCATGTCGAAGGCACCCAGAAGATTGCTTTTCTTTGTCTAGCACGTAGAGGCCTACCTCTTGATTTTCTCCGGGACAGTTTCTTCAAGTTATTTCTTCCTTTCATCATTTGGCAACATTTTTCATTCAAATTTTAAGTCCCGAAGTGCAGTAATATAAGCCAAAACATGATTCTTGAACCCCAGAAAAAGGATCGAGGGTAATTTGAGAAGGGGAATTTACATAAAGATTTTGAGTTTGCGTAAATTTGTAGTGTCTTGTCCTGATTTTGGTAGTCAATAAGCCTTACTGAATGGTGACGCAGCGAAATTGTCAATCCATATACATTCAGAACCTGGCTTGGTATTCAACGAAACAACCACGGGATCGGCGTGTTTTCATGGTCAGCATTTAGACAACAGTGTTCAGGCACATTGTTCAGTTTCATCCGTGTACAATTCAAGCCTCAATTTATAACTTGCACATACTTTCTTTTCTATTTATTGCAAATTGACACGAACATTCATTCCATGGGCTGTATGGGGAGAATCAAGTATGATAGAAGCCGAGAAGTTGTTACTTGAAGCAGCACTTCGTGATCCTGGCAATCAGATACTTGTTCTCCTCTGTGACAGGTTGGTAAGCAAGCACCGCAAGACACAATGTTGTACCTCTTCATAAAGAAATGGAAAAAGCTATTGACTTGGACCAGTCAGCGACTCGCATAGACTAGCAAACACTAATTCGGATATGTTGGCATGCTAATCTGCAGCTGTGTACCTTTGTCCAACTTTGGCTACACTTACAGCTATATCATTTCTTCTTCAAAAAGCTTTATTGACAGGTACATTAAACTGCAAAAAGTCCAGCATAAATAAATTTTTTCGCTAGTAGCATTTTAGTTCCTGCTTTTTCACTCGAGGCTCAGCTTTTCATAGTTGTCTTATAGCTTTATTGATGTTAAAGAAGGTCGTTACGGTCCCGAGATGTCACCTGTTATACCAAAGGACCAATGGCGAAAAGGGTCTCAGGTATTTCGTTTCATTGGCTTTGGCAAATTAATCTTAAACATCAGAGGCAGGAAATTCACATGCAATTTGCAGAGACTCGCACAAAAACTATACAAGCACCAGATTTTCATATTATGGGTATTGATCCAATGGAATTGCCAGTTATGACACTTTAATGTGTGAATCAAAGTGGATGACTTTGGTCAGAATGCATGCGCAAATTGTTGTGAGGGATGATATCTTTTTTCCTGTCTTTAAGAAGTTTTGCAAGGTAGATTGGGAGACACGGTAGTTCTCGACCTTTCTAACTTTAGGCTTAGCGACAGATTTGAATCGGGGGGGTAATTTCTTCCAGCGCTTTTCCATCTTTCAGCGATGGTCTCACCTTAACTTCCTCAGCCTTGAGCGAATGTAGATTCTGCAGAGTGTTGCGATTGATTGCTCCTTTTTCCAGGTTTCCGATCAATTGGAAAAGCAGTCTTCCTTAGCGTTTACATTTATCAACAAAAACTCCTTGCTATTTATTGCATAGTGCATGACGCATAGTTTTCCGGACCTGTTTCACATGTTCAAGAAGCACGTTATTTGTACCCCTGACGGGCACCATCTTCAGACATTACTCTCAGTAAGCAACAAGTCATTTATTGCGGAGGATACTTGTCCTGTCTGATCTTCTAATAATTTTTTATTTCCATTATTATATCCATAGATTTATGGGCTTGAAGATGAACTTGAAAGAAGATCATCGACCTACACCTTCTGGAATCATTCTGCTACAAGAGGGAAGAAACGACCATGGCATCCTGTCACCTTCAATTACACGGATGCAACACCCCAGAAAACCAAAGAAATACAGGTAAGTCTAGTTTTGGCCGCTTCCCGTGTTCAAAAAAACTTCTATTAATTGAAGAAGACTTGGACCGTCCCTGCCGGACTAATTGGTAAATTATTGATCGGGAATCGACTGTGTCTACCGTGAATCTGAGCAGCGGACCGAGTGGTGCCGCCTGTTTAACAACAATATACCCACTAATTGCTTCTTGTTTGCAAGAAAGTTCAGCCGCGGAGCCGCCGTGCGTCTGTTGATCGAAGGCTCCGTTGGGGTGTGTATGTCAGCTAGCTGCATCGTCAAAATAATCGCCTCTGCGATGAAATGAAGAGATTATCCTATCATCCTTTGCACATTGGTTCGGTTCCACTTGGTACTTCGTAGCATCATCATGCAAGGAGAAAGAAATACTAGAGTTCGGACACCCTGTCTTACATAAAACTCATTGACATCAGTAATGTCACACCATTAATTTATGTAGTGCACGAGATAAACTAGAATCGAATGCACACAAAGAAAATGAGGTGGCTTTGTCCTGTGTGGCGTAATTGATAAGAACATCCTTAGTGGAACTTTTTATTTTATATTTGAGTTTCAGTAATTATATTCTCTATGTTTAACTTTTTAGACTCCCTTATAATCTGAAAAAGGAAAATGAGGTGAGTCTGTTTTTCAAAAACAAAAAGAGTTTAAGAACCCCAAACTTAATAGGAAAAGAATTCTCCGATTCAACTAATAAATTATGATTTGAAATTTTTTAAAAATAAAACATACCATTTGGTCTTAAAGTCAAACTACAAAATTGCGGTTTGGTATTATATTAAGGAGGAAACCCCCCCCCCCCAAAAAAAAAAAACAGAAAGAAAGACTATAACTCTATATGTAAGTGATATTTTAGACTTAGTTTAAAATTTTTTTAAAAAAAATCATGTGTTTATAAAAACATTGTAATCTTATAATAGATTATTTACATAACAATATTGTAAAAAATACACAATTCATCTAATAATTTATATATTGTTATTTTTTATTAAATTACACCACATTAATATACATCTATTATTTATTTAAATTAAATTCATATAATTAAATATAAAAATTTTAAAAATATTATTTATGTGAGCTAAAATATATGTAAATATTAAATAGAGAGAATTATTATTTTACCCTTTTTTTTTGTTTCTGCGCTGAAAATGTTCAAAAACCAAACATAAACTGTAAATCATAAATAATATAAAAAAAAAAGAAAAAGAAAAACCAAATCATATTTTTCAAATCATGAAATTAAACTGAATCGTTAAACATGGGTTCCCAAACCGAACAAAGACGCGTACAGACATCGAACGGTGATTAACTGCGCATACTTTACAGTGTACGGGGCGCAAACGGCAGCCGAACATTTCCCCAGCTCAGATTCAAAACAAGGAATTGGAGGGAGAAAATAGGGAGAGGGAAAAGAGAGAGAGAAAGAAAGAAGGAAGGAAATTAGAGCTTTCATTTTCATAGCCCAGTTGTTTTTGGCCAAGAATCTCTGCAATAAATTGCTCTTTTCTTCCAACATATACTCACTCACACCCACCACTGTATCTATCTGTTTTACTAATTCATCTGCCAAAAGAGGATTTGCAGCCAAATGGCAGATACAGATATTCTGAGCCCTAACCAATCCCAAAAGCAGCGGCTCCCCAGAATCCAATCCCCGACCAGCCCTTTCTTCTTGGCCTCTAATGACGACCAGCTCGAGCGGGCACAGGCCCGCGCCGCCAAGTCCGCCGCCGTCCGCCGCAAGTCAGTCGCCTCCGCCGCCGCCGCCGCCGCCCATGCTCTGCCTCCTCGGGAGAACCCCGATTCCTGCCTCGACAAGCAGTATATCCTCGACCTCTTCCATAACTGCATCAAACTCGCCAGCGAAAATGTCCGTTTTGCCCTTCTCCCCCTTCCATCATCTCGGAAAAATAATAGCGTTGTTCTTTTTGCTTGGGTGTTCTTGGAAGCTTTGAAGTGAGTGTTTTTTTTTTTTTTTTGGGTTTAAAATTGTTGTATTGGCAGAAAATAAATCAAAAGAACACGTGGGAACTGAATTTGATAGACCATCTTTGCGAGATTGTCAAGGTTGAAGAGGAAGATACAGAAACCAATTTTCAAAAGGTACACCATTTTTTTATGCTTTTTTTACACACAAAAGAAAAAGAAAAAGAAAAGAAAAATCTAAATCTCCATTTTCTGTATTTCTCAATTGATTTAGTGCAAAGAATTATGGGACTATATCTAACTCTAATTTTCGGGCCGGTAGAAGCCTGGGATCCCATAATGTTTGTTTCAAGAACACAAGAAAATGTCTTGTGGGATATTTTGTGAATGGTCTGTGGATGTGAAATGTTTTGGCTTTTGCATTTTACCATTTAAATTTCTGCAGGCTAGTTGCACCCTGGAAGCCGGGGTTAAAATCTACTCGTTAAGAGTGGATTCTGTGCATTCAGAAGCATACAAAGTCCTTGGTGGGATTAATAGAGCAGGCCAAGAACATGAGCAAGGTTAGGTTCATTAGTTTCTCAAGCTTAGCTTGTTTGTCTGTGCCTTTTGTTCATTTTTCCCATCTAGGTTGTGTGAGTTCTTTATCTTTTCTTGGGTTTCATGCATGAAATGAAGGGAGATGATAATTACTTGTCGGTATTTACCCAACTATAAAATTTGAGAATAAACGAGGCATATAAAACATAGTACCAACCTGGTCTGTGTAAAACCAAAAGTGCAAATAGCTTAAAGCCGAAGATCATTTGGCAAGCTTACTAAGTAACATGAGAGGGCTTTCCATGGTAGAGATGACTTATACTTCATTAAGATTCCATGTCTGCCTTATATTGTTATGCTTTGTTACTGAATGTTACAAAGTGTTTCCTTAATTTGGTAAGTGTCAAAATCACGTTGGCCGTTTTGTCATGCCCCTTGTATGGTTGTTTTTTTGACATTCTGTAGTAATATCAGATGCTACCGTGGAGGATGCCAATGCTGACATTGGACAAAACATTCATTTCAAGAAAGAGAAACAGCGAGAGGTACATATTTTTCTGACTTAAAGAGAGATGATTATTTGATGATACTTATCACCAGAAATGTATGCATGCAGATATCACCTTTGTCAACACTGGAACCTTCTTTTGAGGCTCTTAATGCAAAGAAGTTTGACGGTGATGATACATCAAATGCTATATCTGTTTCTACATTAACATCCAAAACTCAATTTGTAACAGAATTTTGTTTGCCTTTTCAGTTGCATTTGCTGTGGATCCCCTGTATCATCAAACATCTGCTCAATTTGATGAAGGTGGAGCTAAGGGCCTTCTGTTGAATAATCTTGGAGTATATGGTGGTTGTCAAGTGCTGTTTGATTCACAAGAAGTTCCAGGGAAATTCATGTGTGAAAACAAACATGAAATAGCAGAGTTGATTGATCTTTCTTTTGCTAGAGGTGTGACATATTACTTTAGCAGCATATGACATTTCTGATTGTGGTTACATTGTCTTCTGCCAGTCATTCAGAATTCAAACTTTAGTTTCAGTTTCAATGATTATCAATTCTTACTTCCCTGCAGATTATATTGAACAGATGGTACTGAACATGCAAACAAAGCACGAAATTTCACCTACTCTCGAGAACATTATTAGTCAATTTGACGATGATAATAGAAGGCCATTAGATACTTTTACTTCTCACCATATAATGGGGGACCTAACTGATAAAGATGGTGCGGTTTATGATAATGAAGTTGAGATTGATGACGAGGTAGCTGAGAATTGTGGAACCTGGAATTTTAGCCATGAAGACCAAGAAATTGCTGTTGATAAGGACCTAGATCCTGTGAATATTAGCTTTCCGTTTCATCATGAGGTTTGTGTTGTTGAATACTTCTGAAAATGGATTTTCCTTTCACATTTATAGCTTTGCTGTTTTGTCTTCATTTTGTAAACAATTTATAGTTCCTCACAACTTGTAGTTGACTCTTGCAGGAAAATGCGTCATTGTCTTTTCACCATGTTGATACGAATGATGGATTTGAGAAAGTGGATAGGTACTTGTTCTTGAATTTTGGATTTTCATCAAACCAGAATGCCTGGGCAGGTCCTGATCATTGGAAGTATCACAAAACTAAAGGTAGAATTTAGGAAAAGTACATAAAATTTCATAAAAACTTTCTATTAGTATTTAGTTGGCATGGAAATTTAGTGTGAAATCTGTTTTACTGGTTCCAAAAATAATTTTAATGCAGAAAGAGAACCCCCAGTAACAACCAGGAGAGCAAAGAGTAAGAAGAAAGCAGAACTCAACATTGACTTTATGAAAGCTTTAGAGGGTGAAATGCCAGATATCTTTACTCCTCCTAGAAATCCCAGATCATTGCTGTTACCTGCAAACAGAGCACCCTGTAATAACAAATTGCCAGAAGATTGCCACTATCATCCAGAGGACCTTGTTAAACTATTTTTGCTACCAAATAATATGGTATATGCTTGGACCGATTTGTAATTATAAGATCATGCCTACTGATATATTATGTATTTTTTCAATGTTGTTGATGAAAGTCTTGTTCAATTTGCAGTGCATTCGAAAGAGAGGAAAGAAGGTTTCAGGTACATTTCTCTTTCCCCTTGTCTCAGATGTTGTCTCCTTTTGACTGTGTCAGCAATTTCATTGAATTTTGTTTTTGCCATCACATTTTACAGTCATGATGCTTAAATGCATTCAAACTTTCTTAAGCTTGAAGATCATTGTTTCTGTTTTGTTTTCTTTTGGAACTCAAGGAGAAGTAATCTGAATAAGAAAATTACATAAGAGACTCTTTTCCCTCACTAGTCTCCCTTTGTGTCTTCACAGGGCATTCTTCCTGTTTTGTAATTTGAGATCTCTCTTGTTATGGATGGTATGCTAGTGTAATGTATGGTGTAAGAGAAAATTTTGGCCCTTCGAGTGGATAATTAACAGGTTCTTGATTTTGTTAGCAATTGTTTTGCTCCACCAAGCATTGTTATTTGTTGTGTTTTGGCATTTTATCATATCTTCTCTACTGTCTCAACTATCGTTTTTGGTGAAAATTGCACATGATAATAGAGTACATTTCCATCAGTTATCTAATAAGGCCACTTCATTTTTAGATGGGTCAAGGCAGCAGTATGATGATTGTGGACCGGTGCCTTCTTGGGATGATGGAAATGAATTTGGTGGGCAATTTGATGATGTTATTGCTTATAGCGATGCAGAGGACTCCAACACACTTGTTTCTTACCCTCGCCAGGTTGGTTTCTAGTTGCATTTCAGCCTCTCTCTCTCTCTCTCTCTCTCTTGCTCTCTCATCCTGTTTTGACATCTACCACTTGAAAGTTTCAATCAAAGATTATTAGAAAAAGAATACCATTCAAAAGTTAGGAAAATAGTACTTTTGCTTATGCTTTATATCCTATGTAAACAATTCAGGTAAAGAAGATTGAAGTCACCTATGACAAGACTTCTAAACAAGTTGATGTACAGGCACTGAAAGAAACTCTTTGGCATCATATACAAGGATCTCCGCATGTGTCTGTTCAGGTTTGCTAATTTCTCGAACATTTTTCTGATACATGTTTTCAATTCATCGAGAAATCCATACAAGGTGAAGGTAGGAAACTGTCCTGCATCTCCTGTGATTGTGCCAAACAAAAATTTTGCAGGTTATCAAAATTTTGAAGTTAGCTTTTCTCTTTTCAATGAGAAATTAAAGTATGGATGGGCAGAAAACACAATGGTTTTGGATAAGTGAAAACCTGAGGCACATGGGTTCAGAAGATAAAATTTACACTTTTACTTTATATTCTTTAATCAAGGCCTCAACGCTTTTACTTTGGATAAGTATATAATAATTCTGCATAATGTTGGTCTGCTCTGAAGGTTAGTAGTTTCTATGGTAATAGTTCTGACTTTACCAAGATGCTGGTCATCATTCAACATGGAATAATGTCTTATACATTTATTCGAAGAGCTTAATTTGGCTACACTGCCACCAATAATTTCCTGAAAGCCACTCCTTTTTACCGTATGGCTAAGTCCACTTCAATTAGCCAGTTTAGCGGATGACCATAATGGCATCTCATCTTGCTTACGTGCCTTCCATTTTTGTTTAAGGACAACATCGTTCATTTGTTTATACACTACTTTTGGTTGTCCCCTTATCTCACAGAACAGCATTGAAATGATTCAGCCTTTACGTTTTGGACTTGAAGGGTCTACTACCATCTGAATGACTCACATTTGTCATGTATGTTGTTGCCTGTTGTTAAGAGCTGAAAAGATGACCCTGATTTTGGATTTTTTTTTTTTTTTTAAATTTTTCCGGAGAAGCATCAGGAGGAGGCACTATCTTTCAGGGATCTGTTGGCTAGCTTTCCCGGTGACTGCACAGCCGCTGCAACCGTCAATGATGTATCTCCTCATTTATGTTTCATATGCCTATTACATTTGGCTAACGAGCACGGACTCGGTATACACGGTTGTGCCCGTTTAGATGATCTCAACATACACGTTCCTCTCAACGATTTAATTATGAAGCAAAATAAGATTAATGCTTAAATGAATTTGTAGCCCATTTCTGTATTGTATTATTGAAGTCGGGCATCACGTTTATCAACTGCGGGCATTACCAGAAATCCTCCAGATTGCCCGATTGTGCTGTACTCTGCCCTGTTCTTGTTTAATGGGATGCCGTTTTATTGATTAATGTTGAAAAGAAATGCTTTCTCGTGGATTTTCTGAGATCAACATTTTTAGTGTGATTTTAATTGAATCAAAAAGATGACACACAGATTGACCAACGATACCCCATTTGACCGAATATGAAATCATCTTTTCAGACCCCAACAAAAGTTAGAAGAAAATTTCCACGTTTCTTAAATGAAAGTATTTAGCTTCTAGAAAGTAAAGATATCTCAGAGGCTGCAGAGGGGCGGAGTGGTGGTTTGCAGGGCAAGAACATCAGAAGTGCCCGAGCTTTTGACACGTTTTGGTCACCGACATAATCTTTAAAAGACAAATAACCACGAGAGTCTCCTGGCTCTCGAGACCCCACAACTGCCTAGATTTTACATTATTTGAGGAAGGGTTGGAGGGGCTTAAATATACTCCTCATAAAGTAAGAAAAATACACCTCATGACCTGAACCACACATTCGTTGAAGTTAAACAAATAATTCGAGAAAATGTAGTCCACATAAAATAAGATAAATACACCTCATGGCTTGTCACCTTCATTTCATTGTACGTTAACACGCGCCCATGAGAGAGAGAGAGATTGATGCGTTTTGATCACCGACGTAATCTTTAAAAGACGACAAATAACCACGAGAGACTCGTGGTTCTGGAGACCCCTAAAACCCGCCGAAATTTTACATCATTTGAGGAGCCTTGGAGACATGGCATGCCCCGTCTCATCAATATGCCAACAAGATCATCTGGCATGGTTTGCTTTAATCAAGTAGTTCGAGAAAATGTATCCCCCATAAAATAAAATAAATACACTTCATGACTTGTCCCATTCACGACATCGTACGGTGACGCGCACCCATGAGAGAGAGGGAGAGAGACAGTGAGAGAAAGAGAGAGACTTAGAGCACTTTATAGCTGCCGAACCAATTCTAAGAGCAGAGACAGGGGGAGAAAGAGGGAGGCAGGGGGCGAGAGGGAGGTAGAGCAACGTAGAGAAGTTTTACTGGAAGCTCGAGAAAAGCCTCACATCCAACAAAAATGGGAAAAGGGGAACGGTTTCTCGCCCACAACTGAACTTTTGTGATCCATGGCCACAAAGGCAATGACCAAAATGATGAGCATGACCCCATCCTCATCATCATCAGAGCAATCACTTCCCATACAATTCCAACCGTCCACTTCCCTCCCTACCCGCACCATTCCGGGGTCTTATGGCTGGCCATTGCTGGGACCCATCTCAGACAGGCTGGACTACTTCTGGTTCCAGGGGCCGGAGTCCTTCTTCAGGAAACGTATTGACAAGTACAAGTCCACCGTGTTCCGGACTAACGTGCCGCCTACTTTCCCTCTCTTTGCTGGTGTCAATCCAAACGTTGTGGCCGTCCTTGATTGCAAGTCTTTTGCTCACCTGTTTGACATGGAGATTGTGGAGAAGAAGAATGTGCTTGTGGGTGATTTCATGCCCAGTGTTAACTTCACTGGAGGCTTTCGAACCTGCGCTTATCTTGACGCCGCCGAACCACTACATGCTAAGGTATGGGTTACTTCCATTGAACTTTGCATCTTGAGCTGCTTTTTTATATTTTATTTTTATGGAGACAATTGATCAGCTGTTGTGGGCCACTGTTTTTATTTCTGCACAGCTCAAAGGCTTTGCTTTGGCCATCCTGAAACGCAGCTCCAAGGTCTGGCTCACGGAGCTTCTGGCCAGCCTCGATACATTGTGGGACACCATCGATACCCAAATATCGGAAAAGGGCAGCGCAAGCTACTTGGTGCCTCTCCAGCAATGCTTCTTCAAGTTCTTGTCCAAGGCTCTCATTGGGGCGGACCCGGCCAGCTCCTCGGAAATATCAGAGTCCGGATACGCCATGCTGGACCGTTGGCTATTGTTCCAGCTCCTCCCCACCGTCAAAATCGGAATCCTTCAGCCCCTCGAAGAAATCTTCCTTCACTCTTTTGCTTATCCTGCTTTTCTTGTTAATGGAGACTATAGCAAGATTTACGAGTTCGTCAAAAACGAAGGTGACTGAACTTAATTCCATCTTACCATCATAGTTTGGAAGAATACAGGAATGTTTGTTCATAAAGTTCATTAGCGATAATACATTATCAATCCTAATAGACTCGCAATTCACACTCTCATTAGCCAACACTGTCTGTAAGTTTACAATCCAGACCCTGTGTATCAATACACCAACAATTTGTGTCTACCAAGTATCTTCTACTCTCTTATAGGATAGTTTAAGCAAACCCGTTGATGTGTTTAAATCTATGTTCTTTGGAGTAAGTACCTATTGATGCATGGGATATCTGGTAATTGTGCAATAGGTAAAGAAGTGTTACAACTGGGACAGACCGAGTTTGGACTGAGTCAAGAAGAAGCCATACACAACCTTCTCTTCGTACTCGGCTTCAATGCCTACGGTGGGTTCTCCGTATTTATACCGACGCTAATAAAGACAATCTCAAGTGACACCACAGGGTTGCAAGAAAAGCTACGCCGAGAAGCCAGACAAAATAGCGGTCCGAGTTTAACATTTGACTCGGTGAAAGACATGCCGCTGGTTCAATCGGTCGTTTACGAGACCCTTCGGCTCAACCCGCCGGTTCCACTCCAATACGCCCGAGCCAGGAAGGATTTTCAACTCAGTTCGCATGAATCGGCGTTTGAGGTCAAGAAGGGTGAGTTGCTATGTGGGTATCAGCCCCTGGTCATGAGAGACCCCAAGATTTTTGACGAACCGGAGAGTTTTAAACCGGACCGGTTCATGGGTCAGGGGAGGGAGTTACTGAGCTACCTCTACTGGTCAAACGGGCCACAGACAGGGTCACCGAGCGAGTCAAATAAACAGTGTGCGGCTAAGGACTATGTGACTTTTACCGCATCGTTGATTGTGGCTCACTTGTACAGGAGATACGACTCCATCGCGGGGAGCGCTACCTCAATCACAGCCGTTGAAAAGGCCAAGTAATTAACATGTGTGCTAGTTTTTATCTTATAATAAGGCAGATATTTTATTATGGGAAAATTGTAGCCGAGGGAACGCCAATCACTCGTCAATTATTAACAATTATATATTAAATTTGTGATGGACAATGTACTGAAGTGATAAGAAATGGTTTGATATATATTTTTGGCCGTTGTTTGCTTTTGTTTTCGGCCGACAAGCGAATTCCAATTCCCATTGAATCAACGTCCAACGCAAGTCTTGAATTCTGTCCGGTAGGCCTAAAAGCTGAATGGGAAGTTTAAAAGACAAAAATAAAAAAAAAAAAGAAAAGAAATAAAAAGGCTAGTAAATGGAAAATTGATGACGCATATAAATATAATGTACAAAGTAGTTTCTAGCTTAGGTGAACTCTTCCTGGTTCTGGGGCTGAGATGAACAACGGATGTTGATCCTCTGCAAGGCTACAAGTACAAGTTCTATCTATATGGGCTGGAGGGCCATATAGCCTAAGCAGTAGGCACAGAGCTCCTCTAGAAGACTACATCTACAAGAAGCCTTACTCCTCTTTGCGCGTTGGAATGCAGCAGCAGGGAGGATTCTTCCCTCTCAAGTAAGTTGTCATGCGTAAAAGGTTAGGTAAAACTGTACCGTATTAGGGTAAATATGGCTTTTCTCTTGGTGAAAGAAACCAATCAATCTCTAGATCCAGAGTTCAACGAGGAATATTTTGCTAATATAATATCAGAATACAGATGTTGGGGCCTTTTTACACAGGTTGGTTCTTCAAAGGCTCTGGTTACCTCTACTCGACCACCACAATGCGGAAACGTGTAAAAAAAACAAAAAGGCCAAAAACAGAAAAATATGATGGGCTAAAGTTGCTTTAACAACTGCAAAAACTTTCATTTCAACTAGCATCCAAAGGCCCTACGTGGAAGAAACAATGTCAATGCACCATGGATCTACCTTTTACACAGCCTGGACGGTTGCCTGAGACTGGGCACGAGCTCTGGCAGCCCCTTCTTTCCACCCTCTTTGACGTGCCCTCACTTCCCACATTGCCGTCAGTTTCTTTTGGGCTGTTAATGCAGCTTCAGCTTTCTCCCGTGCTTCTTCACAGGTTTCCATCCCTGAATTGCACTTGTCTGCTTCCTTTTGATACTGGGATGTCATCTTCTTTGCCTCAAGTAAAGCCTCATCAGCATGCTTCTGACTTTCCAAGGCTTCAGCTTCCCGCAGCTTCAGTTCCTCTGTTAGTAGATCTGCAAAGTTCTTTTCAGCATCTTCACTCACCTCAGGGTCATGCTTTGCACAATCTGCATAATAATATTATGTCAAATGAAATAAGAAATTTTACTACCATAATGCATTCAGGCTGGCCAATTGGGAAGGTTCAGAAGAGACTAATTCAGCAAATTATATCATCAGAGATTCTGTTTATTGCATTGCAAGTTGTATGAGAAAACCTAGCACCTATGGTTCCTCGAGAAAATAAAATTTTCTCTTATTCTTTGGTTATAAAGAAGTGCTTAAATTTTTCAAATTTGCCACAACAACAAATCAAATTTATTCAAAGTTATTCATGACAAGGACTAACCTCCAAGAGAAGCATTGCTTAGTCCTGCACAACAGAAAAAGAGACAAGAAAGATAGAAATGAGTGAAATGCATGACTCCAACACCAAAGTAACCAACGCATGAGAAGAATAATGAAGTTTACACATATTGGCCCTAAAAGTAATTCAAATATGCAAATGATAGGGGAAAGAGACAAGGAGAAGCACAAGTCTCAACAACCGAACGTCCTCTCAGGCATTTGGAAAACAATATACAAGCACTTCAATGTGGATGATTATCGTGGTCAACGGTTCACAGAAGAATGTAGCATCCACAAGCCAATGTGATATTTATCTACCTACCAGGAAACTGCAGTTTAATGTGGATAGCCAAGAAAAGAACACAAATTCTAAATTATCCGGTAGATTCCTGGGTTCACCAGTTGATGGCTACATCGATAGTTTAATGTCCGGAATTCTCTTAAACTTCACATAGCTGTCAGAAAAGGCTTCCGTTAAATGAAAGCCAACAATGCAAGCCATTCTCAAAGGGTATCCGTAACCAGCAGCAATGGTTTCACAGTATTAATCTATTCTTGATAATTAACAACTCTGCCAGTACAATCTTCCAAACAGGGAATAGGAACTCCAGTGACCAAGCAAAAAGTCATGGGATAAGCACAACTAAGGCATATGAAAAAAAATAGTTGGTAAACGAGTCATCCAGCATTTCCCAACCAAGTGTTTTATTTATTTATTTTTTTTAATTTCAAAAGTTCCCACTATAATGTATGGAACTTGTAAATCAAGCATGTAAATATATAAATTACATCCATCTCAGATTTGCAATTTTCATTTTTTTTTTCCTCCTTCGAGACTAATCAATAAAACAAGCATAGAAGTACAGACCCATCACTCAGGAGAGCAAACCAAGAGAAGAAATTGATAGAATTTGAAATATTAAGCAAATCAAAACGAGGGGAAAGAGGGGATCTAGGCAGATCTAAATAGAGAGGGGGAAAAGGGAGCGACCTGACCTGGAGGTATGGAGAGGAGGGGCTGAGAAGAGCAATCACAGACGCAGGGAGGGCAAGAGGAGGAGTGGCTGACGGCAGCCAAGCCTTCCTTGAAGTGCCAGTAGAGAGGTGGACCCAGTATGTAACCCGCCAAGCACAGGCCCATCAGCCCCAGCGCCACCTTCACCGCCGTCGCTTGGCTCGTCGTTGCCATTTCTATCACCTGACTTCTTCTTCTCTCTCCTTCTGAAAAGACTAGGAATCGCCAGACAACCTTTTTCGCTTCCGGTGGTTCTAGTTGAATGTCTGTCCGGACTCCGGAGTCTTTGTTGGATCGATGGCTGCTGGTGACAACTTGAGGGGGTTGCGTGTGCGAGCAACTTCCGAATTTTACTGCTACTGCTCGGCAACGTCGATCCAATCAGCTTTCTAAATTTAATGCTATTATTATTATTTTTTCTTTTTTTTTCCCTGCCCATCCTAATTATTTATTTTCCCTTCATTCAAAGACAGGTATGAATTACCGTCACAAAAGAAAAATTAAAAAGTTTCATTAGCTGAATTCGAAAGATAAACTGAAGGTACAAAATTAGTTTTTATATT
>JAFFZT010000285.1:1877-17292 GCA_019804595.1 Bruguiera parviflora | reverse complement strand
CAAAAATTTGATCGTGAAACCGAAAACCTATAAAAAAAACTAAAAGGATCGAAAGAGAGAAGAATCAAGAAAGGCTAAACGATGAATCAAACGAATGGCCAAAAGAGACCGTTTGTTTTAAACAACAGTGGTTGATCAAATTTCTAGTTACTTAAACAGAAGGGCAAAAAAGAAAAACAAAAATCTCGGTCCAACAACAAATCGGAAGACTCAGATATCCCGGCGAACTACCGACAATTCGACCGGCCGAGATATCTAGTTCAACCGACGAGTCGTCGTTTGCCAACAATCCAAAGACGTTATTATCCATCAATTTTTCGTGGTTTCGTTTTCCTCTGCCACACCAATGACGGTTCAGCAATGGATGCGTGATGTCTTCTTGTGCAACTCTGCCCCGCTTCATCCGTGTGCACCGTGCAGTTTTAATGTTCATCACTCTCTTTCAATGCTTACCAATAAAACGCTACCTCTCTGACTCTCTCTCACACACACAGGCGCCCGGATATTGAGGAGACGCCTATAGGCTACAACAAGCCATGGCTAAAAGGAGAACATCATCGTTAAAAAAGTTGAACCATGTTTCGAGGTTTGGCACGAAGACACTGACTTGTCTTGGTGTCATGTTTTGCGTTTTTGCTTGTTTCAGATTTCATTCTTTGTTCATGCCTCATCCACCATTCTCTGCTCCCCCTCGAATTCCTCGTCCTTTTGGAAACGATCATGTCGAAGGCACCCAGAAGATTGCTTTTCTTTGTCTAGCACGTAGAGGCCTACCTCTTGATTTTCTCCGGGACAGTTTCTTCAAGTTATTTCTTCCTTTCATCATTTGGCAACATTTTTCATTCAAATTTTAAGTCCCGAAGTGCAGTAATATAAGCCAAAACATGATTCTTGAACCCCAGAAAAAGGATCGAGGGTAATTTGAGAAGGGGAATTTACATAAAGATTTTGAGTTTGCGTAAATTTGTAGTGTCTTGTCCTGATTTTGGTAGTCAATAAGCCTTACTGAATGGTGACGCAGCGAAATTGTCAATCCATATACATTCAGAACCTGGCTTGGTATTCAACGAAACAACCACGGGATCGGCGTGTTTTCATGGTCAGCATTTAGACAACAGTGTTCAGGCACATTGTTCAGTTTCATCCGTGTACAATTCAAGCCTCAATTTATAACTTGCACATACTTTCTTTTCTATTTATTGCAAATTGACACGAACATTCATTCCATGGGCTGTATGGGGAGAATCAAGTATGATAGAAGCCGAGAAGTTGTTACTTGAAGCAGCACTTCGTGATCCTGGCAATCAGATACTTGTTCTCCTCTGTGACAGGTTGGTAAGCAAGCACCGCAAGACACAATGTTGTACCTCTTCATAAAGAAATGGAAAAAGCTATTGACTTGGACCAGTCAGCGACTCGCATAGACTAGCAAACACTAATTCGGATATGTTGGCATGCTAATCTGCAGCTGTGTACCTTTGTCCAACTTTGGCTACACTTACAGCTATATCATTTCTTCTTCAAAAAGCTTTATTGACAGGTACATTAAACTGCAAAAAGTCCAGCATAAATAAATTTTTTCGCTAGTAGCATTTTAGTTCCTGCTTTTTCACTCGAGGCTCAGCTTTTCATAGTTGTCTTATAGCTTTATTGATGTTAAAGAAGGTCGTTACGGTCCCGAGATGTCACCTGTTATACCAAAGGACCAATGGCGAAAAGGGTCTCAGGTATTTCGTTTCATTGGCTTTGGCAAATTAATCTTAAACATCAGAGGCAGGAAATTCACATGCAATTTGCAGAGACTCGCACAAAAACTATACAAGCACCAGATTTTCATATTATGGGTATTGATCCAATGGAATTGCCAGTTATGACACTTTAATGTGTGAATCAAAGTGGATGACTTTGGTCAGAATGCATGCGCAAATTGTTGTGAGGGATGATATCTTTTTTCCTGTCTTTAAGAAGTTTTGCAAGGTAGATTGGGAGACACGGTAGTTCTCGACCTTTCTAACTTTAGGCTTAGCGACAGATTTGAATCGGGGGGGTAATTTCTTCCAGCGCTTTTCCATCTTTCAGCGATGGTCTCACCTTAACTTCCTCAGCCTTGAGCGAATGTAGATTCTGCAGAGTGTTGCGATTGATTGCTCCTTTTTCCAGGTTTCCGATCAATTGGAAAAGCAGTCTTCCTTAGCGTTTACATTTATCAACAAAAACTCCTTGCTATTTATACAATCAACAAGCCGTGGCTATTGCATAGTGCATGACGCGTAGTTTTCCGGACCTGTTTCACATGTTCAAGAAGCACGTTATTTGTACCCCTGACGGGCACCATCTTCAGACATTACTCTCAGTAAGCAACAAGTCATTTATTGCGGAGGATACTTGTCCTGTCTGATCTTCTAATAATTTTTTATTTCCATTATTATATCCATAGATTTATGGGCTTGAAGATGAACTTGAAAGAAGATCATCGACCTACACCTTCTGGAATCATTCTGCTACAAGAGGGAAGAAACGACCATGGCATCCTGTCACCTTCAATTACACGGATGCAACACCCCAGAAAACCAAAGAAATACAGGTAAGTCTAGTTTTGGCCGCTTCCCGTGTTCAAAAAAACTTCTATTAATTGAAGAAGACTTGGACCGTCCCTGCCGGACTAATTGGTAAATTATTGATCGGGAATCGACTGTGTCTACCGTGAATCTGAGCAGCGGACCGAGTGGTGCCGCCTGTTTAACAACAATATACCCACTAATTGCTTCTTGTTTGCAAGAAAGTTCAGCCGCGGAGCCGCCGTGCGTCTGTTGATCGAAGGCTCCGTTGGGGTGTGTATGTCAGCTAGCTGCATCGTCAAAATAATCGCCTCTGCGATGAAATGAAGAGATTATCCTATCATCCTTTGCACATTGGTTCGGTTCCACTTGGTACTTCGTAGCATCATCATGCAAGGAGAAAGAAATACTAGAGTTCGGACACCCTGTCTTACATAAAACTCATTGACATCAGTAATGTCACACCATTAATTTATGTAGTGCACGAGATAAACTAGAATCGAATGCACACAAAGAAAATGAGGTGGCTTTGTCCTGTGTGGCGTAATTGATAAGAACATCCTTAGTGGAACTTTTTATTTTATATTTGAGTTTCAGTAATTATATTCTCTATGTTTAACTTTTTAGACTCCCTTATAATCTGAAAAAGGAAAATGAGGTGAGTCTGTTTTTCAAAAACAAAAAGAGTTTAAGAACCCCAAACTTAATAGGAAAAGAATTCTCCGATTCAACTAATAAATTATGATTTGAAATTTTTTAAAAATAAAACATACCATTTGGTCTTAAAGTCAAACTACAAAATTGCGGTTTGGTATTATATTAAGGAGGAAACCCCCCCCCCCCAAAAAAAAAAAACAGAAAGAAAGACTATAACTCTATATGTAAGTGATATTTTAGACTTAGTTTAAAATTTTTTTAAAAAAAATCATGTGTTTATAAAAACATTGTAATCTTATAATAGATTATTTACATAACAATATTGTAAAAAATACACAATTCATCTAATAATTTATATATTGTTATTTTTTATTAAATTACACCACATTAATATACATCTATTATTTATTTAAATTAAATTCATATAATTAAATATAAAAATTTTTAAAATATTATTTATGTGAGCTAAAAAATATGTAAATATTAAATAGAGAGAATTATTATTTTACCCTTTTTTTTTTTTTGTTTCTGCGCTGAAAATGTTCAAAAACCAAACATAAACTGTAAATCATAAATAATATTAAAAAAAAGAAAAAGAAAAACCAAATCATATTTTTCAAATCATGAAATTAAACTGAATCGTTAAACATGGGTTCCCAAACCGAACAAAGACGCGTACAGACATCGAACGGTGATTAACTGCGCATACTTTACAGTGTACGGGGCGCAAACGGCAGCCGAACATTTCCCCAGCTCAGATTCAAAACAAGAAATTGGAGGGAGAAAATAGGGAGAGGGAAAAGAGAGAGAGAAAGAAAGAAGGAAGGAAATTAGAGTTTTCATTTTCATAGCCCAGTTGTTTTTGGCCAAGAATCTCTGCAATAAATTGCTCTTTTCTTCCAACATATACTCACTCACACCCACCACTGTATCTATCTGTTTTACTAATTCATCTGCCAAAAGAGGATTTGCAGCCAAATGGCAGATACAGATATTCTGAGCCCTAACCAATCCCAAAAGCAGCGGCTCCCCAGAATCCAATCCCCGACCAGCCCTTTCTTCTTGGCCTCTAATGACGACCAGCTCGAGCGGGCGCAGGCCCGCGCCGCCAAGTCCGCCGCCGTCCGCCGCAAGTCAGTCGCCTCCGCCGCCGCCGCCGCCGCCCATGCTCTGCCTCCTCGGGAGAACCCCGATTCCTGCCTCGACAAGCAGTATATCCTCGACCTCTTCCATAACTGCATCAAACTCGCCAGCGAAAATGTCCGTTTTGCCCTTCTCCCCCTTCCACCATCTCGGAAAAATAATAGCGTTGTTCTTTTTGCTTGGGTGTTCTTGGAAGCTTTGAAGTGAGTGTTTTTTTTTTTTTTTTGGGTTTAAAATTGTTGTATTGGCAGAAAATAAATCAAAAGAACACGTGGGAACTGAATTTGATAGACCATCTTTGCGAGATTGTCAAGGTTGAAGAGGAAGATACAGAAACCAATTTTCAAAAGGTACACCATTTTTTTATGCTTTTTTTACACACAAAAGAAAAAGAAAAAGAAAAGAAAAATCTAAATCTCCATTTTCTGTATTTCTCAATTGATTTAGTGCAAAGAATTATGGGACTATATCTAACTCTAATTTTCGGGCCGGTAGAAGCCTGGGATCCCATAATGTTTGTTTCAAGAACACAAGAAAATGTCTTGTGGGATATTTTGTGAATGGTCTGTGGATGTGAAATGTTTTGGCTTTTGCATTTTACCATTTAAATTTCTGCAGGCTAGTTGCACCCTGGAAGCCGGGGTTAAAATCTACTCGTTAAGAGTGGATTCTGTGCATTCAGAAGCATACAAAGTCCTTGGTGGGATTAATAGAGCAGGCCAAGAACATGAGCAAGGTTAGGTTCATTAGTTT
The DNA here is from genome assembly GCA_019804595.1 of Bruguiera parviflora. Taxonomy (NCBI): domain Eukaryota; kingdom Viridiplantae; phylum Streptophyta; class Magnoliopsida; order Malpighiales; family Rhizophoraceae; genus Bruguiera; species Bruguiera parviflora. The sequence goes on along the minus strand of JAFFZT010000285.1, from coordinate 12,181 downwards.
CTCAAGCTTAGCTTGTTTGTCTGTGCCTTTTGTTCATTTTTCCCATCTAGGTTGTGTGAGTTCTTTATCTTTTCTTGGGTTTCATGCATGAAATGAAGGGAGATGATAATTACTTGTCGGTATTTACCCAACTATAAAATTTGAGAATAAACGAGGCATATAAAACATAGTACCAACCTGGTCTGTGTAAAACCAAAAGTGCAAATAGCTTAAAGCCGAAGATCATTTGGCAAGCTTACTAAGTAACATGAGAGGGCTTTCCATGGTAGAGATGACTTATACTTCATTAAGATTCCATGTCTGCCTTATATTGTTATGCTTTGTTACTGAATGTTACAAAGTGTTTCCTTAATTTGGTAAGTGTCAAAATCACGTTGGCCGTTTTGTCATGCCCCTTGTATGGTTGTTTTTTTGACATTCTGTAGTAATATCAGATGCTACCGTGGAGGATGCCAATGCTGACATTGGACAAAACATTCATTTCAAGAAAGAGAAACAGCGAGAGGTACATATTTTTCTGACTTAAAGAGAGATGATTATTTGATGATACTTATCACCAGAAATGTATGCATGCAGATATCACCTTTGTCAACACTGGAACCTTCTTTTGAGGCTCTTAATGCAAAGAAGTTTGACGGTGATGATACATCAAATGCTATATCTGTTTCTACATCAACATCCAAAACTCAATTTGTAACAGAATTTTGTTTGCCTTTTCAGTTGCATTTGCTGTGGATCCCCTGTATCATCAAACATCTGCTCAATTTGATGAAGGTGGAGCTAAGGGCCTTCTGTTGAATAATCTTGGAGTATATGGTGGTTGTCAAGTGCTGTTTGATTCACAAGAAGTTCCAGGGAAATTCATGTGTGAAAACAAACATGAAATAGCAGAGTTGATTGATCTTTCTTTTGCTAGAGGTGTGACATATTACTTTAGCAGCATATGACATTTCTGATTGTGGTTACATTGTCTTCTGCCAGTCATTCAGAATTCAAACTTTAGTTTCAGTTTCAATGATTATCAATTCTTACTTCCCTGCAGATTATATTGAACAGATGGTACTGAACATGCGAACAAAGCACGAAATTTCACCTACTCTCGAGAACATTATTAGTCAATTTGACGATGATAATAGAAGGCCATTAGATACTTTTACTTCTCACCATATAATGGGGGACCTAACTGATAAAGATGGTGCGGTTTATGATAATGAAGTTGAGATTGATGACGAGGTAGCTGAGAATTGTGGAACCTGGAATTTTAGCCATGAAGACCAAGAAATTGCTGTTGATAAGGACCTAGATCCTGTGAATATTAGCTTTCCGTTTCATCATGAGGTTTGTGTTGTTGAATACTTCTGAAAATGGATTTTCCTTTCACATTTATAGCTTTGCTGTTTTGTCTTCATTTTGTAAACAATTTATAGTTCCTCACAACTTGTAGTTGACTCTTGCAGGAAAATGCGTCATTGTCTTTTCACCATGTTGATACAAATGATGGATTTGAGAAAGTGGATAGGTACTTGTTCTTGAATTTTGGATTTTCATCAAACCAGAATGCCTGGGCAGGTCCTGATCATTGGAAGTATCACAAAACTAAAGGTAGAATTTAGGAAAAGTACATAAAATTTCATAAAAACTTTCTATTAGTATTTAGTTGGCATGGAAATTTAGTGTGAAATCTGTTTTACTGGTTCCAAAAATAATTTTAATGCAGAAAGAGAACCCCCAGTAACAACCAGGAGAGCAAAGAGTAAGAAGAAAGCAGAACTCAACATTGACTTTATGAAAGCTTTAGAGGGTGAAATGCCAGATATCTTTACTCCTCCTAGAAATCCCAGATCATTGCTGTTACCTGCAAACAGAGCACCCTGTAATAACAAATTGCCAGAAGATTGCCACTATCATCCAGAGGACCTTGTTAAACTATTTTTGCTACCAAATAATATGGTATATGCTTGGACCGATTTGTAATTATAAGATCATGCCTACTGATATATTATGTATTTTTTCAATGTTGTTGATGAAAGTCTTGTTCAATTTGCAGTGCATTCGAAAGAGAGGAAAGAAGGTTTCAGGTACATTTCTCTTTCCCCTTGTCTCAGATGTTGTCTCCTTTTGACTGTGTCAGCAATTTCATTGAATTTTGTTTTTGCCATCACATTTTACAGTCATGATGCTTAAATGCATTCAAACTTTCTTAAGCTTGAAGATCATTGTTTCTGTTTTGTTTTCTTTTGGAACTCAAGGAGAAGTAATCTGAATAAGAAAATTACATAAGAGACTCTTTTCCCTCACTAGTCTCCCTTTGTGTCTTCACAGGGCATTCTTCCTGTTTTGTAATTTGAGATCTCTCTTGTTATGGATGGTATGCTAGTGTAATGTATGGTGTAAGAGAAAATTTTGGCCCTTCGAGTGGATAATTAACAGGTTCTTGATTTTGTTAGCAATTGTTTTGCTCCACCAAACATTGTTATTTGTTGTGTTTTGGCATTTTATCATATCTTCTCTACTGTCTCAACTATCGTTTTTGGTGAAAATTGCACATGATAATAGAGTACATTTCCATCAGTTATCTAATAAGGCCACTTCATTTTTAGATGGGTCAAGGCAGCAGTATGATGATTGTGGACCGGTGCCTTCTTGGGATGATGGAAATGAATTTGGTGGGCAATTTGATGATGTTATTGCTTATAGCGATGCAGAGGACTCCAACACACTTGTTTCTTACCCTCGCCAGGTTGGTTTCTAGTTGCATTTCAGCCTCTCTCTCTCTCTCTCTCTCTCTCTCTCGCTCTCTCATCCTGTTTTGACATCTACCACTTGAAAGTTTCAATCAAAGATTATTAGAAAAAGAATACCATTCAAAAGTTAGGAAAATAGTACTTTTGCTTATGCTTTATATCCTATGTAAACAATTCAGGTAAAGAAGATTGAAGTCACCTATGACAAGACTTCTAAACAAGTTGATGTACAGGCACTGAAAGAAACTCTTTGGCATCATATACAAGGATCTCCGCATGTGTCTGTTCAGGTTTGCTAATTTCTCGAACATTTTTCTGATACATGTTTTCAATTCATCGAGAAATCCATACAAGGTGAAGGTAGGAAACTGTCCTGCATCTCCTGTGATTGTGCCAAACAAAAATTTTGCAGGTTATCAAAATTTTGAAGTTAGCTTTTCTCTTTTCAATGAGAAATTAAAGTATGGATGGGCAGAAAACACAATGGTTTTGGATAAGTGAAAACCTGAGGCACATGGGTTCAGAAGATAAAATTTACACTTTTACTTTATATTCTTTAATCAAGGCCTCAACGCTTTTACTTTGGATAAGTATATAATAATTCTGCATAATGTTGGTCTGCTCTGAAGGTTAGTAGTTTCTATGGTAATAGTTCTGACTTTACCAAGATGCTGGTCATCATTCAACATGGAATAATGTCTTATACATTTATTTGAAGAGCTTAATTTGGCTACACTGCCACCAATAATTTCCTGAAAGCCACTCCTTTTTACCGTATGGCTAAGTCCACTACAATTAGCCAGTTTAGCGGATGACCATAATGGCATCTCATCTTGCTTACGTGCCTTCCATTTTTGTTTAAGGACAACATCGTTCATTTGTTTATACACTACTTTTGGTTGTCCCCTTATCTCACAGAACAGCATTGAAATGATTCAGCCTTACGTTTTGGACTAGAAGGGTCTACTATCATCTGAATGACTCACATTTGTCATGTATGTTGTTGCCTGTTGTTAAGAGCTGAAAAGATGACCCTGATTTTGGATTTTTTTTTTTTTTTTTTTTTAAATTTTTCCGGAGAAGCATCAGGAGGAGGCACTATCTTTCAGGGATCTGTTGGCTAGCTTTCCCGGTGACTGCACAGCCGCTGCAACCGTCAATGATGTATCTCCTCATTTATGTTTCATATGCCTATTACATTTGGCTAACGAGCACGGACTCGGTATACACGGTTGTGCCCGTTTAGATGATCTCAACATACACGTTCCTCTCAACGATTTAATTATGAAGCAAAATAAGATTAATGCTTAAATGAATTTGTAGCCCATTTCTGTATTGTATTATTGAAGTCGGGCATCACGTTTATCAACTGCGGGCATTACCAGAAATCCTCCAGATTGCCCGATTGTGCTGTACTCTGCCCTGTTCTTGTTTAATGGGATGCCGTTTTATTGATTAATGTTGAAAAGAAATGCTTTCTCGTGGATTTTCTGAGATCAACATTTTTAGTGTGATTTTAATTGAATCAAAAAGATGACACACAGATTGACCAACGATACCCCATTTGACCGAATATGAAATCATCTTTTCAGACCCCAACAAAAGTTAGAAGAAAATTTCCACGTTTCTTAAATGAAAGTATTTAGCTTCTAGAAAGTAAAGATATCTCAGAGGCTGCAGAGGGGCGGAGTGGTGGTTTGCAGGGCAAGAACATCAGAAGTGCCCGAGCTTTTGACACGTTTTGGTCACCGACATAATCTTTAAAAGACAAATAACCACGAGAGTCTCCTGGCTCTCGAGACCCCACAACTGCCTAGATTTTACATTATTTGAGGAAGGGTTGGAGGGGCTTAAATATACTCCTCATAAAGTAAGAAAAATACACCTCATGACCTGAACCACACATTCGTTGAAGTTAAACAAATAATTCGAGAAAATGTAGTCCACATAAAATAAGATAAATACACCTCATGGCTTGTCACCTTCATTTCATTGTACGTTAACACGCGCCCATGAGAGAGAGAGAGATTGATGCGTTTTGATCACCGACGTAATCTTTAAAAGACGACAAATAACCACGAGAGACTCGTGGTTCTGGAGACCCCTAAAACCTGCCGAAATTTTACATCATTTGAGGAGCCTTGGAGACATGGCATGCCCCGTCTCATCAATATGCCAACAAGATCATCTGGCATGGTTTGCTTTAATCAAGTAGTTCGAGAAAATGTATCCCCCATAAAATAAAATAAATACACTTCATGACTTGTCCCATTCACGACATCGTACGGTGACGCGCACCCATGAGAGAGACAGTGAGAGAAAGAGAGAGACTTAGAGCACTTTATAGCTGCCGAACCAATTCTAAGAGCAGAGACAGGGGGAGAAAGAGGGAGGCAGGGGGCGAGAGGGAGGTAGAGCAACGTAGAGAAGTTTTACTGGAAGCTCGAGAAAAGCCTCACATCCAACAAAAATGGGAAAAGGGGAACGGTTTCTCGCCCACAACTGAACTTTTGTGATCCATGGCCACAAAGGCAATGACCAAAATGATGAGCATGACCCCATCCTCATCATCATCAGAGCAATCACTTCCCATACAATTCCAACCGTCCACTTCCCTCCCTACCCGCACCATTCCGGGGTCTTATGGCTGGCCATTGCTGGGACCCATCTCAGACAGGCTGGACTACTTCTGGTTCCAGGGGCCGGAGTCCTTCTTCAGGAAACGTATTGACAAGTACAAGTCCACCGTGTTCCGGACTAACGTGCCGCCTACTTTCCCTCTCTTTGCTGGTGTCAATCCAAACGTTGTGGCCGTCCTTGATTGCAAGTCTTTTGCTCACCTGTTTGACATGGAGATTGTGGAGAAGAAGAATGTGCTTGTGGGTGATTTCATGCCCAGTGTTAACTTCACTGGAGGCTTTCGAACCTGCGCTTATCTTGACGCCGCCGAACCACTACATGCTAAGGTATGGGTTACTTCCATTGAACTTTGCATCTTGAGCTGCTTTTTTATATTTTATTTTTATGGAGACAATTGATCAGCTGTTGTGGGCCACTGTTTTTATTTCTGCACAGCTCAAAGGCTTTGCTTTGGCCATCCTGAAACGCAGCTCCAAGGTCTGGCTCACGGAGCTTCTGGCCAGCCTCGATACATTGTGGGACACCATCGATACCCAAATATCGGAAAAGGGCAGCGCAAGCTACTTGGTGCCTCTCCAGCAATGCTTCTTCAAGTTCTTGTCCAAGGCTCTCATTGGGGCGGACCCGGCCAGCTCCTCGGAAATATCAGAGTCCGGATACGCCATGCTGGACCGTTGGCTATTGTTCCAGCTCCTCCCCACCGTCAAAATCGGAATCCTTCAGCCCCTCGAAGAAATCTTCCTTCACTCTTTTGCTTATCCTGCTTTTCTTGTTAATGGAGACTATAGCAAGATTTACGAGTTCGTCAAAAACGAAGGTGACTGAACTTAATTCCATCTTACCATCATAGTTTGGAAGAATACAGGAATGTTTGTTCATAAAGTTCATTAGCGATAATACATTATCAATCCTAATAGACTCGCAATTCACACTCTCATTAGCCAACACTGTCTGTAAGTTTACAATCCAGACCCTGTGTATCAATACACCAACAATTTGTGTCTACCAAGTATCTTCTACTCTCTTATAGGATAGTTTAAGCAAACCCGTTGATGTGTTTAAATCTATGTTCTTTGGAGTAAGTACCTATTGATGCATGGGATATCTGGTAATTGTGCAATAGGTAAAGAAGTGTTACAACTGGGACAGACCGAGTTTGGACTGAGTCAAGAAGAAGCCATACACAACCTTCTCTTCGTACTCGGCTTCAATGCCTACGGTGGGTTCTCCGTATTTATACCGACGCTAATAAAGACAATCTCAAGTGACACCACAGGGTTGCAAGAAAAGCTACGCCGAGAAGCCAGACAAAATAGCGGTCCGAGTTTAACATTTGACTCGGTGAAAGACATGCCGCTGGTTCAATCGGTCGTTTACGAGACCCTTCGGCTCAACCCGCCGGTTCCACTCCAATACGCCCGAGCCAGGAAGGATTTTCAACTCAGTTCGCATGAATCGGCGTTTGAGGTCAAGAAGGGTGAGTTGCTATGTGGGTATCAGCCCCTGGTCATGAGAGACCCCAAGATTTTTGACGAACCGGAGAGTTTTAAACCGGACCGGTTCATGGGTCAGGGGAGGGAGTTACTGAGCTACCTCTACTGGTCAAACGGGCCACAGACAGGGTCACCGAGCGAGTCAAATAAACAGTGTGCGGCTAAGGACTATGTGACTTTTACCGCATCGTTGATTGTGGCTCACTTGTACAGGAGATACGACTCCATCGCGGGGAGCGCTACCTCAATCACAGCCGTTGAAAAGGCCAAGTAATTAACATGTGTGCTAGTTTTTATCTTATAATAAGGCAGATATTTTATTATGGGAAAATTGTAGCCGAGGGAATGCCAATCACTGGTCAATTATTAACAATTATATATTAAATTTGTGATGGACAATGTACTGAAGTGATAAGAAATGGTTTGATATATATTTTTGGCCGTTGTTTGCTTTTGTTTTCGGCCGACAAGCGAATTCCAATTCCCATTGAATCAACGTCCAACGCAAGTCTTGAATTCTGTCCGGTAGGCCTAAAAGCTGAATGGGAAGTTTAAAAGACAAAAATAAAAAAAAAAAAGAAAAGAAATAAAAAGGCTAGTAAATGGAAAATTGATGACGCATATAAATATAATGTACAAAGTAGTTTCTAGCTTAGGTGAACTCTTCCTGGTTCTGGGGCTGAGATGAACAACGGATGTTGATCCTCTGCAAGGCTACAAGTACAAGTTCTATCTATATGGGCTGGAGGGCCATATAGCCTAAGCAGTAGGCACAGAGCTCCTCTAGAAGACTACATCTACAAGAAGCCTTACTCCTCTTTGCGCGTTGGAATGCAGCAGCAGGGAGGATTCTTCCCTCTCAAGTAAGTTGTCATGCGTAAAAGGTTAGGTAAAACTGTACCGTATTAGGGTAAATATGGCTTTTCTCTTGGTGAAAGAAACCAATCAATCTCTAGATCCAGAGTTCAACGAGGAATATTTTGCTAATATAATATCAGAATACAGATGTTGGGGCCTTTTTACACAGGTTGGTTCTTCAAACGCTCTGGTTACCTCTACTCGACCACCACAATGCGGAAACGTGTAAAAAAAACAAAAAGGCCAAAAACAGAAAAATATGATGGGCTAAAGTTGCTTTAACAACTGCAAAAACTTTCATTTCAACTAGCATCCAAAGGCCCTACGTGGAAGAAACAATGTCAATGCACCATGGATCTACCTTTTACACAGCCTGGACGGTTGCCTGAGACTGGGCACGAGCTCTGGCAGCCCCTTCTTTCCACCCTCTTTGACGTGCCCTCACTTCCCACATTGCCGTCAGTTTCTTTTGGGCTGTTAATGCAGCTTCAGCTTTCTCCCGTGCTTCTTCACAGGTTTCCATCCCTGAATTGCACTTGTCTGCTTCCTTTTGATACTGGGATGTCATCTTCTTTGCCTCAAGTAAAGCCTCATCAGCATGCTTCTGACTTTCCAAGGCTTCAGCTTCCCGCAGCTTCAGTTCCTCTGTTAGTAGATCTGCAAAGTTCTTTTCAGCATCTTCACTCACCTCAGGGTCATGCTTTGCACAATCTGCATAATAATATTATGTCAAATGAAATAAGAAATTTTACTACCATAATGCATTCAGGCTGGCCAATTGGGAAGGTTCAGAAGAGACTAATTCAGCAAATTATATCATCAGAGATTCTGTTTATTGCATTGCAAGTTGTATGAGAAAACCTAGCACCTATGGTTCCTCGAGAAAATAAAATTTTCTCTTATTCTTTGGTTATAAAGAAGTGCTTAAATTGTTCAAATTTGCCACAACAACAAATCAAATTTATTCAAAGTTATTCATGACAAGGACTAACCTCCAAGAGAAGCATTGCTTAGTCCTGCACAACAGAAAAAGAGACAAGAAAGATAGAAATGAGTGAAATGCATGACTCCAACATCAAAGTAACCAACGCATGAGAAGAATAATGAAGTTTGCACATATTGGCCCTAAAAGTAATTCAAATATGCAAATGATAGGGGAAAGAGACAAGGAGAAGCACAAGTCTCAACAAACGAACGTCCTCTCAGGCATTTGGAAAACAATATACAAGCACTTCAATGTGGATGATTATCGTGGTCAACGGTTCACAGAAGAATGTAGCATCCACAAGCCAATGTGATATTTATCTACCTACCAGGAAACTGCAGTTTAATGTGGATAGCCAAGAAAAGAACACAAATTCTAAATTATCCGGTAGATTCCTGGGTTCACCAGTTGATGGCTACATCGATAGTTTAATGTCCGGAATTCTCTTAAACTTCACATAGCTGTCAGAAAAGGCTTCCGTTAAATGAAAGCCAACAATGCAAGCCATTCTCAAAGGGTATCCGTAACCAGCAGCAATGGTTTCACAGTATTAATCTATTCTTGATAATTAACAACTCTGCCAGTACAATCTTCCAAACAGGGAATAGGAACTCCAGTGACCAAGCAAAAAGTCATGGGATAAGCACAACTAAGGCATATGAAAAAAAATAGTTGGTAAACGAGTCATCCAGCATTTCCCAACCAAGTGTTTTATTTATTTATTTTTTTTAATTTCAAAAGTTCCCACTATAATGTATGGAACTTGTAAATCAAGCATGTAAATATATAAATTACATCCATCTCAGATTTGCAATTTTCATTTTTTTTTTCCTCCTTCGAGACTAATCAATAAAACAAGCATAGAAGTACAGACCCATCACTCAGGAGAGCAAACCAAGAGAAGAAATTGATAGAATTTGAAATATTAAGCAAATCAAAACGAGGGGAAAGAGGGGATCTAGGCAGATCTAAATAGAGAGGGGGAAAAGGGAGCGACCTGACCTGGAGGTATGGAGAGGAGGGGCTGAGAAGAGCAATCACAGACGCAGGGAGGGCAAGAGGAGGAGTGGCTGACGGCAGCCAAGCCTTCCTTGAAGTGCCAGTAGAGAGGTGGACCCAGTATGTAACCCGCCAAGCACAGGCCCATCAGCCCCAGCGCCACCTTCACCGCCGTCGCTTGGCTCGTCGTTGCCATTTCTATCACCTGACTTCTTCTTCTCTCTCCTTCTGAAAAGACTAGGAATCGCCAGACAACCTTTTTCGCTTCCGGTGGTTCTAGTTGAATGTCTGTCCGGACTCCGGAGTCTTTGTTGGATCGATGGCTGCTGGTGACAACTTGAGGGGGTTGCGTGTGCGAGCAACTTCCGAATTTTACTGCTACTGCTCGGCAACGTCGATCCAATCAGCTTTCTAAATTTAATGCTATTATTATTATTTTTTCTTTTTTTTTCCCTGCCCATCCTAATTATTTATTTTCCCTTCATTCAAAGACAGGTATGAATTACCGTCACAAAAGAAAAATTAAAAAGTTTCATTAGCTGAATTCGAAAGATAAACTGAAGGTACAAAATTAGTTTTTATATT
>JAFFZT010000284.1:0-17372 GCA_019804595.1 Bruguiera parviflora | reverse complement strand
AGAAAGCTAGGCTTAACATTGAGAGAAGAACCAAACAATACGAAACACAAGCCAACAAAGGTTGCAAGTATATCATTTTTGAACCTGGTGATTGGGTTTGGGTACATTTGCGGAAGGATAGATTTCCTAAGCAAAGGAAATCAAAGCTGCAACCAAGGGGAGATGGTTCTTTTCATGTGGTGGCAAGAGTCAACGATAATGCATATAAACTTGACTTGCGAGGTGAGTATAATGTGAGTGCAACATTTAATATTTCTGACCTTTCTCCTTTTCTCTTTTATGATGTAGGAGCTGATTTGAGGACAAATCCTTTTAAGGAGAGCAAGAATGATGGAAACCATAATGTACCAACTCAAATCGACAAAGGAGTAGATACTTTGCAAAACCTTGGAGGACCAATGACAAGGGCAAGGTCAAAAAAAATAAAAGAAACTCTCAACAACTTGTTGTGCAACATTTACTATCAGGAAGTTGTCAAGTACGAGTTAAGGAGGATAGAGTCTTCACCAGGGCTTACAAATGTGTCATCTATGGAGGAATTTGCAAACCATGGCCTTGGGAAGGAAGTTGGATTTGAGAGCCCATGATTGGACTTTTAAGTGGGTTATTTTCATGTGTTTTTATTATTATTTAGTGGGTTGGACAAAATTCCTTATTAAACTCAGCTTATTTAATGGGTTGGACGAAATTCCTTATTGAACCTAGCTTATTTAGTAAGTTGGACGAATTTTCTTATTACGCACAGATTATTAGTTAGGGTTTTTAGGAGTTAACATATAAAAAGGGCAAAAAGGGTGGCTAGGAGAGGCAAACCCGTTTTCATGAGTATATGAGCTATTTTCTTTGGTTCTTTGAGAACTAATTCTGAACTTTCATACTTACGTGTGTTAGTTCATTAGACCTATCTTCTTCAATGTTGTTGTTGTTAGGAGTTGCGTCTGAATCTTATAGTTCTAGTTCTTGGTTGTTTATAATCATTGGATCAGAACTCCAAATCCCTTAACCTGTGTTAGAACGATCCTATACCAATATTAGTGTTGGGTTCCATTTACATATAAACGGAGTTCGTATCACCTAGATATATGGTTCTTCACTTTTTTTTAAGAAAAATTTATAGGAATTGTACCCATGATAATTTTTCGATCCAAGAATTGAAAAAAATTAGTAAATTACTTTGAAAAAAGAAAACAAGGGAAATAGCTTCTAAAAATGTAAAGTTATTTTTGAGAAAGAGAAAATATCTTTTCAACCTATTCAAACTTTTTCTCTCTTTTCTTTATTTATATCTTTCAATTAACTCCTAATTGTGTTTCTACTCATCTATGAGGCTTGAATCTATTTGTTGAGGCTTGAATTTTGAAAATTTAGCTTAGGACTTGAGAAGAGACAGTGGTTGGTTCGGCAGGCCATCTTGTTTTTTACTTAGAAAAACTGGTTTGAAAAACTTTGAGAATAATATTGTAATAATAAAAAATATAAATATATTATAATTTTTTAATTTTGTAAATATATAAACTAGAGTATAAAGATTTTTATGGTATTATCTTTTTTTACTGTTATGTAGTAAGTTTTTTTTTCCTCTTCAATTATTTTTAAATTTCTTATTTATTTCTCAAATAAAGGTCTTTTAGAATTTTATTTAAATTGATCAATTTCAGATGAGTTAAAAATACGTAGAGGAATAATATTAATTCACTGTTTCAGATATTTTGGAATTAATATAAAACTTTAACTGTGTGAGAATGTTGCTACGCATCACACTGTTTTTTCAGTAATTCATTATACGTTGGCGTTAAAGCTTTTTATCACGGGACGTCAATCTATTTTTGCGCAGGACCTGTCCTAGAGCAATACAGATATATAGATACAAGACTTGTCAAAATTTTCCCTCGTCATGTCCCGTTAAATAGGAGCATAGCTGATAAGGTAGAGCTTGAAGACATGGTACACATTGCCATGAAAGTTGAGAGACAACTTAAGGGGAGGAGCACTTCTGGTCATAAGCAGAACTTAGGTTCATCTTTTTGGAAGTTGAACTAGGGGAAGAAGGAAGAGAAGATGACTTCTAAGCAAAAAAGCAATTCACATAAACACAAGACTAGTGGGGGCAGCATGGAAAGGGGCAAATTTGAAGAAAAAGTTGAGGGCACCCAAGGAAAAACTAGAGACATCAAATGCTTTAGATGTCTGGGTAGGGGTCATGTAGCTTCACAATGTCTTAACAAGAGAACCATGTACCTTAAGGAGAATGGCGACTATGTGACTGGCAGTGATGCTAGTGATGAAGACCAAATGCCGCAATTGGAGGATGCTAGTGATGTTGATGAAGGGATAGTGTATCCAGAGCATAGTGGAAGGCTTTTAGTAGCAAGGAGAGCCCTTAGTGCGCAGGTTAAGGAGGAGGATGATGCTAAAATTCAACGGGAAAATATTTTCCATACTTGATGTTTAGTTCAAGATAGACTCTGTTGCTTGATCATCGATGGAGGTGGTTGCACTAATGTAGCAAGTACAGAGTTGGTGAAAAAATTGAACTTGCCTACAACCAAACATCCTAGGCCATATAATTTGCAATGGTTGAATGACAGTGGAGTGGTAAAAGTGACTAAACAAGTTGTGGTTCCATTTTCCATTGGTAGATATAAGGACGAATAGTCTTGTGATGTTGTACCTATGTAGACTAGGCATTTGTTATTGGGCCATCCTTGGCAATTTGACAGAAAAGTGTTGCATGATGGTTACAAGAACCGTTATTCATTCACCATGGATGGAAGACCATTTACATTAGCACCATTGACTCCAAAACAGGTGTATGAAGACCCCGTGAGACTTTATGAAAGTGAGCAAAAGAGGAAGAGCGAAAAGAAAGAGAGAGTGGAGAGAAAAGAAAGTGCAGGAGGGAAAAAGAAGATAAATGCATTTGAGAGTGCTGAGTACGAGAGTGGTCAAGTTCACAAGAGTGAAGATGAAAGAAAACAAGTGAGTGTGTTTGCAAAAGGAGCAGATGTTAGGGTTGCCTTCCAAGCTAGGCAACAAATGATCTTAATCCTTTACAAGGATTCTTATTTCTCTAACACTAACCTTGATTCATCTTTGCCTAGTGCTATTTCATCTTTGTTGCAGGATTATAATCATGTGTTCCCTCAGGAGATCCCAGATGGTTTGCCACCAAGGAGAGGGATTGTACATCACATTGATCTTATTCCTAGAGCTCCCATTCCCAATAAGCCAGCGTATAGAAGTAATCCTAAGGAAATAAAGGAGCTTCAGAGGCAAGCTGATGAGTTGATGAACAAGGGACATGTAAAGGAGAGCATGAGTCCATGTGTAGTGCCAATGTTGTTTGTGCCAAAGAAAGATGGATCTTGGAGGATATGTGTCGATTGTAGAGCTATTAACAAAATAACAGTTAAGTATTGACATCCCATACCTAGGCTTGATGATATGCTACATGAATTTCATGGTGCATGTTACTTCTCTAAAATTGACCTTAAGAGTGGATATCATCAAATTAGGATGAGGGAAGGAGATGAATGGAAAACTGCATTCAAAACCAAGCATGGTTTGTATGAATGGTTAGTTATGCTGTTTGGTTTGACTAATGCACCTAGTACTTTTATGAGATTAATGAATCATATTTTGAGGCCTTTCTTAGGAAAGTTTGTTGTGGCTTATTTTGATGACATATTAGTATACAGTAGGAATTTGGAAGAGTATGTTGAACATTTGCATTGTGTGCTTGATGCTTTGAGGAATGAGAAATTGTATGCCAATATGAAGAAATGCAACTTTTGCAAGGATCATGTCATTTTTTTGGGTTATGTTGTGTCTGCTCATGGCATAGAGGTTGATAAAGAGAAGATTAAGGCAATTCAAGAATAGCCTACACCTAAGAGCGTGAGTAATGTGAGGAGTTTCCATGGTTTGGCTAGCTTTTATAGGAGGTTCATTAAAGATTTTAGTACCATAGCTACACCATTGATTGAGGTGATCAAAAAGTGTGTGGGTTTCAAATGAAGTAAAGAACAACAAGATGTCATCGATTTACTTAAGTCTAAGTTGTGTAATGCACCACTTTTTGCTTTGCTTGATTTTTCTAAGATCTTTGAAATTGAATGTGATGCATTGGGCATTGGGATTGGGGGAGTTCTCATGCAAGAGAAACAACCTATTGCATTCTTTAGTAAGAAGTTGAGTGGGGCAACATTGAATTATCCAACTTATGGTAAAGAAATGTATGCATTTGTTAGGACTTTAGAAATTTGGCAGCATTATCTTTGGCCTAAGGAGTTTGTAATTCATACTGATCATGAGTCATTAATATACTTAAAGGGGCAAGGTAAGTTGAATAGGAGACATGCAAAATGGGTTGAATTTATCGAAACTTTTCCTTATGTAATTCAATACAAATCAGGTAAGGAAAATGTTGTTGTTGATGCATTGTCACGTTGGTACACACTAATTAGCACTTTGAGTGTTAAGTTGATGGGGTTTGAGCACATTATTGAATTGTATGCTAATGATGCTGACTTTAGTAACGTGTATGCTGCATGTGAGAAAGCTGTATTTTGTAAGTTCTATAGATATGAGGGGTATTTGTTTCGAGTAAATAAACTTTGTATTCCACAAGGGTCTCTGAGAGCATTACCTGTGAGAGAAGCTTGTGGGGGCGGTTTAATAGGACACTTTGGCATTCGAAAGACTTTTGATGTTTTAAATGAACATTTTTTCTGGCCACATATGAAAAGGGATGTTGAAAGGGCCTATGCCAAGTGTATTACCTGTAGACAAGTTAAGTCGAAAGTTTTACCCCATGGTAAGTATATGCCCTTAGAAATTCCCTGTGAACCTTGGACCAACATTTCTATGGATTTTATTCTTGGGTTACCTAGGTCCAAGAAGGGCTGAGATTGTATTCTTGTTATAGTTGACAAGTTCTCAAAGATGACGCATTTTATTGCTTGCACCAAAACGGATGATATCACACACATTACAGACTTATTTTTTAAAGATATTGTTCGCCTACATGGAGTGCCAAAGAGTATTGTGTCAAACCGTGATGCAAAATTTTTGAGCAATTTTTGGAAAACATTATGGGGTAAGCTTGGAACAAAGCTTTAAAGACATTCTTGTTGTGTTGAATATAACATGTTGGTTACCCACAATAGTTAATTTCCATATCATTTTGTGTGGATGAGTCCTTGCAACTTATGCAGCTGTACCCAAGGAGTACATACATTTACGTTCAAATGAATATAATTTGTTTTAATGACATAAAATATAACTTGAGTATCATTTTATGTGCTTAAGTCCTTTTGACAGATGTAGGACTCTTTTTTGTAAGAAATTGATGGAAACCATATTGTACCAACTCAAATGAACAAGGGAGTTGATACTTTGCAAAACCTTGGAGGACCAATGACAAGGGCAAGGTCAAAGAAAATAAAGGAAGCTCTCAACAACTTGTTGTGCGACATTTACTATCAAGAAGTTGCCAAGTACAAGTTAAGGAGGATGGTGTTTTCACTAGGACTTGCGAATGTGTCATCTATGGAGGAATTTGCAAATCATGGCCATGGGAAGGAAGTTGGATTTGAGAGCTCATGATAGGGCCTTTAAGTGGGTTATTTCCATGGGTTTTTATTATTATTTAGTGGGTTGGACGAATTTCCTTATTAAACCCAGCTTATTAGTTAGGGTGTACAAATTTCTTGATTAAGCCCAACATATTAGTTAGGGTTTCTAGGGGTTAGCATATAAAAAGGGCAAAAAGGGTGGCTGGAGGAGGCAGACCCGTTTTCATGAGTGTGTGAGCTATTTTCTCTAGTTCTTTGAGAACTAACTCTGAACTTTCATACTTGGGTGTGTTGGTTCACTAGACTTATCTTCTTCAACGTTGTTGTTGTTAGGAGTGGCATCTGAATCTTATAGTTCTGGTTCTTGGTTGTTTATAATCATTGGATCAGAATTCTAAATCCCTTAACCTGTGTTAGAATGATCCTATACCAACATTGGTGTTGGGTTCCTTTTACATATAAACGGAGTTTGTATCAGAAATGTTGGCTACCCACAAAAGTTAAATTCCCCGCCATTTTGTGTGAATGAGTCCATGCAACATACGAAGGGGTACCAAAGTGTACATACATGTTTGTTTAGACGAATATAATTTGTTTTGCTGACATAAAATATGACTTAAGTATCATTTTATGTGCTTAAGTCCTTGCAATAAATATAGGACTCTTGTTCGTAAGAAATAAGGAAATAGTCACCTTACTTAGAAAATGAGCCACTTAATACTTTTAAAAGAAGCCAATCAAGATCAGTAACCCCTTTCTATAATAAAATTCGATGAATTCAGCATGGCAAAGAGGTGTAAAGGTGGTTGTTGCCTTGAATATAATATTTAGTATAAACACAAAAGTAATTTTGAGGTCATTCGAGTATTAAACCATTTAATACTTGTAGGACAAACAAATCATGGTCAAAGACTCCTTTGCTCCACGAAATTCAATAGATTCAGCACGATAAAGACAGTATAGACATGGTTGTTGCCTTTAATATAATGTTTGGTATAGACACAATAGTAATTTTGAGAAGTTATGGCACTCATATATTAATTCTACCCTTCATTCCCAATCCAAATAGACATCAGGGTCAGCTTTCCCTTGGAAAAAAGATATTTTCATTTTTATACTACTAAGATTTTTGTTTACTCCTTCCTCCCCTCTATTTCTGTTATCCCAACCTCCATTGTACCCATCATAAACATTTCCATTACCTCTTGCTTCTCTACCATTCCTATTACCACGTCCTCCTCTAAAACCATCTTTGAAGTTTCTACTAGCATTATCACCGTCATCATAATAATCATCGCCATCTTCACCAAAGTCAAGTTCAAGTTACTCCTTCATGACCCTCCCAGCTAGCCTCTTAGGATTGACACTTGATTCCCCTTCTATTTGATCCATCCTGTCTCGAACTTCCCAAAATGCTTGGTCAATCCTACCAAACTTCTGTTCTAAGGATTTCATTAGCAATTTGAAATATGGAACAACTACTTCCTTCTCTCTATGTGGGAAACTGCCTTCTTTAGCATTTGACATTGTACATGCAAGATTGTTAGTAAATAAAGAATATGCCTCACAAAACTCACTCCCTTGCGTGTTTGCTCTCCACTCAACTAGACTAGTCCTCAACTTTTGTGTTTCACACAATAAATTGCAAAACTCTAAGAGCTCTTTCAATAGTCCCAAGGAAACTAAATTTAGAACAAACAAAACTTGAACATGTCAATCCTAAACCTACCTCTTCAGAGAAGTGACACGACTAAGAAGATGGGTAATAAAGCAAATAGAATGACAAGAAATTCAATGATATGAGCAGTGCAATTGGACAACAATCAATTATCAAATATAATTGAGTAAATGACCAATTAAGCAATGAACCTGATTTTTTTTTTTCTGGTTAACTAATGGGTATTTCTATGGAAGAAACAAATATCAGAAAAAAAACCCATGAAATACATGATTTTGTTTTGTTTTTTTTTTGTTTTTTTGTGTTTTTTTGTCTCTTTTTAATTATTCAACCAATAACGAAGAATACACAAAAGATATGATAACAACAATATAACTAACCTGAGTTAGAGCCAAGGCTCTGACACTAAATGATACGAACTCCGTTTATATGTGTAAACGGAACCCAACACCAATGTTGGTATAGGATCGTTTCGACACAGGTTAAGGGATTTGGAGTTCTGACCTAATGATTATAAACAACCAAAAACCAAAATTATAAGATTTAAATGCCACTCCTAACAACAACAACATTGAAGAAGATAAGTCTGGTGAACCAACACACCTAAGTATGAAAGTTCAAAGTGGTATATACATGGTTGTTGTTGTGAATATACTGTTTAATATAGAGACCATTGTAATTTCGAGGTCATTGGAGAATTAAACCATTTAATACTTGTAGGACAAACAAATCATGGTCAAAGACTCCTTTACTCCATGAAATTCCATAGATACAAAGTGCCAAAGTTCTAAAGATGTCTTTGTTGCATTGAATATAACAAGTTGTTTACCCATAAATGTTAATTTCCACATCATTTTGTGTGAATGAGTCCTTGCAACATATATAGAGGTGCCAAAGGTGTACATATATGTTTGTTTAGACTAATACAATTTGTTTTGTTGACATAAAATATAATTTGAATATCACTTTATGTGAATACCTCTTGGCAACAAATGTAGGACTATTTTTCAAAAGATATAAATAAATATTCACATCAATTGGAAATTGAACCACTTAATACTTGTAAAAGAAGCTAATCAAGATCATTAACCCCTTCCTGTGATAAAATTCAATAGATTGAGCATGGCAATGAGTTATAGACAAGGTTTTTGCCTTGAATATAACATATAGTAAGGACACAAAATTAATTTCGTGCTTATTTGAGAATTAAACCATTCAATACTTGTAGGACAAACAAATCATGGTCAAAGACTCCTTTGCTCCACAAAATTCAATAGATACAAAGTGCCAAAGTTCTATAGTCATCCTTGTTGCATTGAATATAATTGGTTGTTTACCCATAAAAGTTAATTTGCTCATCATTTTGTGTGAATGAGTCCAAGCAACATATGCAAGGGTACCAAAGGTATACTTATATGTTTGTTCAGATGAGTAGACTTCGTTTTGTTGACATCAAATATAACTTGAGTATCATTTTAGGTAAATAACTCTAGGCAACAAATGCAAGATTCTTTTTTGTAAGAAATAAACAAATAGTCACATAAATCAGAAATTGTGCCACTTAATACTTGTAAAAGAAGCTAATCATGATTAGTAATCCTTTCCTCTGATAAAATTCAATGGATTCAGCATAGCAAAGAGGTATAAACAAGGTTATTGCCACGAATATGATGTTTAGTATAGACCAAAAAGTAATTTCTTAGTCATTGGAGAACTAAATGATTCAATACTTGTAGGACAAACAAATCATGGTCAAAGACTCCTTTGCTCCACGAAGTTCAATAGATACAAAGTGCCAAAGCTTTAAAGATGTCCTTGTTGCATTCAATATAACATGTTGTTTACCTAAAAACATTAATTTAAAGATGGCCTTGCAACATATGTAGGGTTACCAAAGGTATACATACATGTTTGTTTAGAAGAATACAATGTATATTGTTGTCATAAAATATAATTTGAGTGTCATTTTATGTGAATAACTCCTTGTAACAAATATAGGAGTATTGAGCCACTTAATACTTCTAAGAGAAGTTAATCAAGATCGGTAACCCCGTTGTCTCATAAAATTCAATGGATTCAGCATGACAAAGAGGTATAGACATGGTTGTTGCCTTGAATATAATGTTTAGTATAGACACAAAAGTAATTTTTAAGGTCATTCAAGAATTAAACCATTCAATACTTGTAGGACAAACAAATCACGATCAAAGACCCCTTTACTCTACGAAATTCAATTGATTTAGCATGGCAAAGAAGGTATAGACATAGTTGTTGCCTTGAATATTTTGTTTAGTATAGACTTAAATGTAATTTCAAGGTCATTCAAGAATTAAACCATTCAATACTTGTAGGACAAACATATCATGGTTAATGACACCTTTGCTTCACAAAATTCAATCAGTAGAAAGTGCCAAAGCTCTGAAGACGTCTTTGTGGCATTGAATATAACATGTTGGTTACCCCTAAAAGTTAATTTCCACATCACTTTGTGTGAACAAGTTATTGCAACATATGCAAGGGAACCAAAGGTGTACATACATATTTGTTCAGATGAATATAATTTGTTTTGTTGACATAAAATATAATTTGAGTATCATTTTATGAGAATAACTCCTTGCAAGAAATGTGGGAGTATTTTTCGTAAGAAATAAAGAAATAGTCACATAGAAATTGACCTACTTAATACTTGTAAAAGAAGCTAATCAAGATTAGTAACCCCTTTGTCTAATAAAATTCAATGAATTCAGCATGGCAAAGTGGTATATACATGGTGTTGCCTTGACTATAATGTTTAGCATAGACATCAAAGTAATTTCGAGGCCATTCAAGAATTAAACCATTCAATACTTGTAGGACAAACAAATCATGGTTAAAGACTCCTTTGCTCTATGAAATTCAATAAATTCAGCATGGCAAAGAAGGTATAGACATGGTCATTGCCTTGAATATAACATTTAGTATAGACACAAAAGTTATTTTGAGCTCATTTGAGAGTTAAACCATATAGGACAAACAAATCATGGTGAAAGACTCCTTTGCTCCATGAAATTCGATAGATTCAGCATGGCAAGGAAGGTATAGGCATGGTTGTTGCCTTAAATATAATGTTTAGTATAGACACAAAAGTAATTTCGAGCACATTCAAGAATTAAATCACTCAAAACTTGTAGGACAAACAAATTATGGTCAAAGACTCCTTTCCTCCACGAAATTCAGTAGATACAAAGTGCCAAAGCTCCAAAAGCCATCATTATTGCATTCAATATAACATGTTGTTTATCCAGAAATGTTAATTTACACATTGTTTTGTGTTAATGTAGCTTTGCAACATATGCAAGGGTGCCAAAGGAATACATACATATTTGTTCATAAGAATATAAATTGTTTTGTTGTCATAAAATATAATTTGAGTTTCATTTCGTGTGAATAACTCCTTACAACAAATGTAGGACTCTTTTTTGTACGAAAGAATGAAATAGTCACATGAATCAGACAGTAAGCCACTTAATTGTTCTGAAAGAAGCAAATCAAGATCATTAACCCTTTCCTCTGATAAAATTCAATGGATTTAGCATAGCAAAGAGGTATAGACATGGTTGTTGCCTTGAATAAAATATTTAGTATAAACTCAAATGTAATTTCATGGTCATATGACAATTAAGCTATTCAATACTTGTAGGACAAACAAATCATGGTCAAAGTCTCCTTTGCTCCATGAAATTCAATAGATACAAAGTGCCAAAGTTCTAAAGACATCCTTGTTGTGTTGAATATACCATGTTGTTTACCAATAAATGTTAATTTCCAAATCATTTTGTGTGAATCATTCCTTGCAACGTATGTAGGGGTACCAAAGGCATGCTTACTTGTTTGTTCATACGAATATAATTTGTTTTGTTGACATAAAATATAATTTGAGTATAATTTTAGTGAATACCTCTTTGCAACAAATGTAGGACTCTTTTTTGTAAGAAATATTGAAATAGTCACATTAATCAAAAATTGATCTACTTAATACTTATAAAAGAAGGTAATCAAGATCGGTAGCCCCTTTGTCTAATAAAATTCAATGGATTTAGCGTGCAAAGTGGTATAGACATGGTTGTTGCCTTAAATGTAATGTTTAGTATAGACAGCAATTTAATTTCGAGGTCATTCGAGAATTAAACCATTCAATACTTGTAAGACAAACAAATCATGGTCAAAGGCCCCTGTGCTCCATGAAATTCAATAGACACAAAGTGCCAAAGCTCTAAAGACATTCTTGTTACGTTGAATATTAAATGTTGGTAACCTCAGGAAGTTAATTTCCATAACATTTGTGTGAATGAGCCCCTGTAACATATGCAGGGGTACCAAAGGTGATACGAACTCCGTTTATATGTAAACGGAACCCAACACCAATGTTGGTATAGGATTGTTCTAACACAGTTTAAGGGATTTGGAGTTTTAACCCAATGATTATAAACAACCAAGAACCAAAACTATAAGATTCAGACACCACTCCTAACAACAGCAACGTTGAAGAAGATAAGTCTAGTGAACCAACACACTTAAGTATGAAAGTTCAGAGTTAGTTCTCAAAGAACCAAAGAAAATAGCTCATACACTCATGAAAATGGGTCTGCCTCCTCCAGCCACCCTTTTTGCCCTTTTTAGATGCTAACCCCCAAAAACCCTAACTAATAAGCTGGGCTTAACAAGTAAATTCGTTTAACCCACTAAATAAGCTGGGCATAATAAGGAAATTCATCCAACCCACTAAATAATAATAAAAACACAAAGAAATAACCCACTTAAAGGCCCAATCATGGGCTTAAGCATTGGAAAGAGGTAGAGACATGGTTATTGCCTTGAATATAATTTTTAGTATAGACACAAAAGTAATTTTGTGGTCATTCAAGAATTAAATCATGCAATACATATAGGACAAATCAATTATGGTCAAAGATTCCTTTGCTCCACAAAATTCAATAGATTTATCAATGCTAAGAAGGTATAGACATGGTTATTGCCTTGAATATAATGTTTAGTATAAACATAAAAGTAATTTTGACGTCATTCAAGAATTAAATCATTAAATACTTGTAGGATAAACAAATCATGGTCAAAGACTCTTTTGCTCTAAATTCAACAGATACAAAGTGCCAAAGCTCTAAAGACATCCTTGTTGCTTTCAATATAACATGTTGCTTACCCACAAATGTTAATTTCCACATCATTTTGAGTGAATGTGGCCTTGCAACATATGCAGGGGTACCGAAGGTATACATCTGTGTTTGTTCAAAAGAATATAATTTGTTTTGTTGTCATAAAATAAAATTTGAGTATCATTTTATAGGAATAACACCTTGCAACAAATGTAGGACTCTTTTTTGTACAAAAGAATGAAATAATCACATGAATCAGAAATTGAGCCACTTAAAACTTGTAAAAGAAACCAATCAAGATCAGTAAACTCGTTGTCTAACAAAATTCAATGGAGTCTGCATGGCAAAGAGGTATAAATATGGTTGCTGCCTTGAATATAATATTAAGCATAGACATAAAAGTATTTTGAGGTCCTTCAAGAATTAAACCATTCAATACTTGTAGGACAAATAAATCATGGTCAAAATCCCTTTGCTCCACGAAATTCAATACACACAAAGTACCAAAACTCTAAAGACATCCTTGTTGTGTTGAATATGACATGTTGGTTACCCGCAAAAGTTAATTTCCACATCGTTTTGTGTGAAATGAGTTCTTACAACATATGTAGGGGAACCAAGGTGTACATACATGTTAGTTCAAACAAACATAATTTGTTTTGTTGACATAAAATATGATTTGAGTATCATTTTATGTGAATAACTCCTTTCAACAAATGTTGGACTCTTTTTCATAAGAAATAAAAAACAGGCACATTAATCAGAAATTAAGCCACTTAATACTTGAAAAAGAAGCTAATCAAGATCTGTAACCCCTTTGTCTTATAAAATTCAAAGGATTCATTATGGAAAGGCATTTTAGACATGGTTGTTGCCCAAAATATAATGTTTAGTATAGACACCAAAGTAATTCCGAGGTCAATTGAGAATTAAACCATTCAATACTTCTAGGACAAACAAATCTTGGTCAAAGACTCCTTTGCTCCACGAAATTCCATAGATACAAAGTGCCAAAGTTCTATAGACATCCTTGTTGCATTGAATATAATAGGTTGTTTGCACATAAAAGTGAATTTCCACATCATTTTGTGTGAATGAGTCCTTACAACATATACAAGGCTACCAAAGGTGTACAGACATGTTTGTTCAAACGAATATAAATTATTTTGTTGACATAAAATATAATTTGAATATCATTTTATGTGAATACCTCCTTGCAACAAATGTAAAACTCTTTTTTGTAAGAAATAAAGCAATAGTTAGATTAATCAAAAATTGAGCCACTTAAAACTTGTAAAAGAAACAAATCAAGATCAATAACCCTTTCCTCTAATAAAATTCAATGGATTTAGCATGGAAAAGTGGTATAGACATGGTTGTTGCCTTGAATAAAATATTTAGTATAGACAAAAAAGTAATTCATGGTCATTCAACAATTAAACCATTCAATACTTGTAGGACAAATAAATCATGGTCAAAGTCTCCTTCGCTTCACAAAATTCGATAGATACAAAGTGCCAAAGTTCTAAAGACGTTCTTGTTACATTGAATATAACATGCTGTTTTCCCATAATTGTTAATTTCCACATCATTTTGTGTGAATGAGTCCTTGCAACATATGTAGGGGTACCAAAGGCATACTTACATGTTTGCTCATACAAATATAATGTGTTTTATTGCCATAAAATATAATTTGAGTATCATTTTATGTGAATACCTCCTTGCAACAAATGTAGAACTCTTTTTCATAAGAAATAAAGAAATAGTCACATTCATCAGAAATTGAGCCACTCAATACTTGTAAAAGAAGCTAATCAATATCAGTAACCCCTTTGTTAGATAAAATTCAATGGATTCAGCATGGCAAAGCGGTATAGACATGGTTGTTGCCTTGAATATAATGTTTAGTATTGACACCAAAGTAATTTCGAGGTCATTTGGGAATTAAACCATTCAATACTTGTAGGACAAAAAAATCATGGTCAAAGATCCCTTTACTCGACGAAATTGCATAGATACAAAATGCCAAAGTTCAAAAGACATCCATGTTGCTTTGAATATAACAAGTTGTTTACCCATAAAAGTTAATTCCCACATCATTTTGTGTGAATGAGTCCTTGCAACATATGCAAGGGAACCAAAGGTGTACATGCATGTTTGTTCAATTGAAGATAATTTGTTTTGTTGACATAAAATATAATTTGAGTATCATTTTATGTGAATAACTCCTTGCCATAAATGTAGGACTCTTTTTCATAAGAAATAAAGAAATAGTCACATTAATTAGAAATTAAGCCACTTAATACATTTAAAAGATGATAATCAAGATTAGTAACCCTTTTATCTAATAAAATTCAATGGATTTAGCAAGGCAAAGAGGTATAGAAATGGTTGTTGCCTTAAATATAATGTTTAGTATAGACACAAAAGTAATTTTAATGTCATTCGAGAATTAAACCATTCAATACTTGTAAGGCAAACAAATCATGGTCAAAGACCCCTTTGCTCCACGCAATTCAATAGATACAAAGTGCCAAAGCTCTAAAGACATCCTTGTTGCATTAAATATAACATATTGGTTACACACAAAAGTTAATTTCCATATCATTATGTGTGAATGAGGACTTACAACATATTGAATGGTACCAAAGGTGTACATACATGTTTGTTCAGATGAATATAATTCAAGTGCCCATTTATGTGAATATGTCCTTGCAAGAAATTTAGGAATCTCTTTTGTAAGAAATAAAGAAATAGTTACATTAATCAGAAATTAAGCCATTTAATACCTGCAAAAGAAGCTAATCAGGATCGGTAACCTATTTGTCTGATGAAATTCAATGGATTTAGCATGGCAAAGAGGTATAGACATGGTTATTGCCTAGAATATAATGTGTAGTACAGACACAAAAGTAATTTCGGGGTCATTCGAGAATTAAACCATTCAATACTTGTAGGACACACAAATCACAGTCGAAAACGCCTTTGCACAACAAAATTTAATAGACACAAACTGCCAAAATTCTAAAGACATCCTTGTTACGTTGAATATAACATGTTGGTTACATACAAAAGTTAATTTTCACATTATTTTGTACGAATCAGGCCTTGCAACATATTTAGGGGTACAAAAGGTGTACATGCATGCTTGTTCACACGAATATAATTTGTTTTGCTGCCATAAACTATAATTTGACTGTCCATTTATGTGCATAAGTCCTTGCAACGAATGTAGTACTCTTTTTTTGTAAGAAATAAAGAAATAGTCGCATAAATAAAAAAATTGAGCCATTTAATACTTCTAAAGACATCCTTGTAACGTTGAATATAACATGTTGGTTACACAAAAAGTTAATTTCTACATCATTTTGTGTGAATAAGGCCTTGAAACGTATTCAGAGGTTCCCAAGGTGTACTAGTTCCAAGTTGTTTTGACCAAGAAATTACTTGTGTGAATAAGGCCTTGAAACGTATTCACAGCTACATCATTTTGTTGTTGTTCTAGTTCCTTATTAACCATTCCCAAGGTCACTTGTTTTCTTTCATCTTCACTCTTATGAACCTGACCACTCTCGTTCTCAGCACCCTCAAATGCATTTATCTTCTTTTTCCCTCCTGCACTTTATTTTCTCTCGATTCTCTCTTTCTTTTCGCTCCTCCTCATTTGCTCACTTTCATAAAGTCTCACTTGGTCTTCATACACTTGTTTTGAAGTCAATGGTGCCAGTGTATATGGTCTTCCATCCATGGTGAATGAATAGCGATTCTTGTAATCATCATGCAAAACTTTTCTATCAAATTGACAAGGACAGCCCAATAACAAATTTCCAGTCTGCAATGGTACAACATCACAAGACAATTCGTCCTTATATCTACCAATGGAAAATGGAACCACAACTTGTTTAGTCACTTTTACCACTCCACTACCATTTAACCATTGCAAATTATATGGCCTAGGATGTTTAGTTATAGGCAAGTTCAATTTTTCCACCAACTCTGTACTTGCTACATTAGTGCAACTACTTCCATCGATGATCAAGCAACAAAGTTTATCTTGTACTAAACATCGAGTATGAAAAATATTTTCCCGCTGAATCTCAGCATCATTCTCGTCCTTAACCTGCGCACTTAGGGCTCTCCTTGCTACTAAAAGCCTTCCACCATGCTCTGGAAACTCTATCCCTTCATCAACATCACTAGCATCCTCTAATGGCAGCATTTGGTCTTCATCACTAGCTTTACTACAAGACACATAGTCACCATTCTCCTTAAGGTACATGGTTCTCTTGTTAGGACATTGTGAAGCCACATGACCCCTACCCAAACATCTAAAGCATTTGATGTTTCTAGTTTTTCCTTGGGTGCCCCCAAGTTTTTCTTCAAATTTGCCCCTTTCCAGGCTGCCCCCATTAGTCTTGGGTCTATGTGAATTTCCTTTTTGCATAGAAGTCATCTTTTCTTCCTTCTTCCCTAATTCAGCTTCCAAAAAGATGAGCGTAAGTTCTGCTTATGACCAGAAGTGCTCCTTCCCTTAAGTTGCCTCTCAACTTTCATGGCAATGTGTACCATGTCTTCAAGCTTTACATAGTGTTGCAGCTCTACCACATCAGCTATGCTCCTATTCAACCCTTGGAGGAACCTAGCCATGGTTGCCTCCTTATCCTCCACTACATTTGCCCTAACCATAGCAATTTCCATCTTTTTATGATACTCTTCCACACTCTTGGAACCTTGTGTAAGGCTTTGCAACTTGTTATGCAAATCCTTATAAGAAGAGCTGGGAACAAATCTCCTTCTCATCACAGTCTTCAATTCATTCCAAGTTTCTATGGTTCTCTCAAAATTTCTTCTTCTTGTGGTAACTTGCTGGTCCCACCATACTATAGCATAATCAGTGAACTTTGCCACAGCTAAATTCACCTTTTTTTCCTTAGAGAAGTTATGGCACTCATATATTAGTTCTACCCT
>JAFFZT010000283.1:0-16428 GCA_019804595.1 Bruguiera parviflora | reverse complement strand
GAAGACAAAAGAGAAGAAGACAAAAGAGAAGAAGACAAAAGAGAAGAGAAAACCCGGCTGGATATAGCCGAAGCCTGGGATAGTATTATATTTGCTCAAGTAATAAGAGGTTGTGTTTTACTAACCCAATCAATTATTAGAAAATATATTCTATTGCCTTCAGTAATAATAGTTAAAAACATCATTCGTATGCTGTTATTTCAATTTCCCGAATGGTCTGAGGATTTAACGGATTGCAATCGAGAAATACATGTTAAATGCACCTATAATGGCGTTCAATTATCCGAAACAGAATTTCCAAAAAACTGGTTAACAGATGGTATTCAAATAAAGATTCTATTTCCTTTTCGTCTAAAACCTTGGCACAGACCTAAATTAAACTTCTCTCATAAAGATCGAATGCAAAAGAAAGGCCAAAAAAATAATTTTTGTTTTTTAACAGTTTGGGGAATGGAAGCGGAACTGCCTTTTGGGTTTCCCCGAAAAAAACTTTCAGTTTTTGAACCCATCTTTAAAAAACTCGGAAAAAAAATTAGAAAATTTCAAAAGAATTTTTTTCTAGTTATAAAAATTTCAAAAGAAAGATTAAAAGAAAGAATAAAATTTTTTCTAAATTTATCCAAAGAAAGAAAGAATTGGGTCATCAAAAAAATATTGTTTCTAAAAGAAATAATAAACAAACTTTCAAAATCAAACAAAAATTCAACTCTATTATTTCGATTTAGAAAAGTATATGAATTAAATGAAACTAAAAAAGATTTGATAATCAATAATCAGACAATTCATAAAAATAAAATTTCCCCCCCAATTTCCCCCCAAATTTTCCCTATGGATTGGACAAATTCTTTACTGACAGAAAAAAAAATGAAAGATCTGACTGCTAGAACAAGTACAATTATAAATGAAATAGAAAAAATTAGAAAAGAAAAGAAAAATAGATTTCTAACCTCAGAAATCAACATTAGCCCTACCAAAATAACTTATAATATTAAAAAAGTAAAATCATCAAAAAAGATTTCGCAGATATTAAAAAGAAGAAATACTCGATTATTGCGTAAATTCCATTTTTTGAAAAAAATGTTGATTGACAAGATACACATAGACATCTTTCTAGGTATCATTAATATTCCGAAGATCCATCATGTACAGCTTTTTCTTGAATCAACAATAAAAATTATTAATAAATATATTTACAATAATAAAGAGAATTCCAAAAGGATCGATAAAACAAATCAAAATACAAATCGTTTTATTTCAATTATAAAAAAATTACTTAATATTTGTGTTATTAATAAGAATTCACGAATTTTTTTGGATGTATCTTCCTTGTCACAAGCATATGTATTTTATAAATTATCACAAATCCAAGTTATTAATTTATATAAGTTAAGATCTCTTCTTCAGTATCAATATCACGGAACATCCCCTTTTGTTAAAAATGAAATAAAAAAAGATTTTGGAGCCCAAGGACTATTTCATTCCGACTTAAAAGATAACAATTTTAGAAATTGTGTAATGAATCAATGGAAAAGCTGGTTAAAGAATTATTATCAATATAAATACAATTTCTCTCAGATTAAATGGTCTAGATTAATACCACAAAAATGGCGAAATAGAATTAATCAACGTCGTATGGTTCAAAATAAAGATTTAAACAAATGGAATTTATATGAAAAAGACCAACTAATTCATTACGAAAAAGAAAATGATTTCAAAGGGGACTCATTACCAAGCCAAAAAAAGAATTTTAAAAAACATTATCGATATAATCTTTTATTATATAAATCTATTAATTCTGAAAATAAGAATAAATCTATTAATTCTGAAAATAAGAAAGACTCATATATTTATGGATCACCATTACAAATAAATAATAAACATGAGATTTCTTATAATTATAACACAACTAAAAACAATTTTTTGGATATGTTCGTAAATATACCTATTAATAATTATCTAGCAGAAGAGGATATTATCAATATGGAGAAACCCCCAAATAGAAAATATTTGGATTGGAAAATTATCAAGTTTTGTATTAGAAAGAAAGTGGATATTGAATCCTGGATCGATACCGGAACCAAACAAAAAAAAAATATTAAGACTGTAACTCATAAGTATCAAATAATTGATAAAATTGATAACAAAGATATTTTTTCTCTTATGATTCAACAAGATTACGAAGTCAAGTCAGCCAATAAAAAAAAAAACCTTTTTGAGTGGATGGAAATGAATGAAGAACTACTAAATCGGCCCATATTAAATTTGGAACTTTGGTTCTTTCCAAAATTTATGATATTTTGCAACACATATGAGATAAAACCGTGGGTAATACCAATCAAATTACTTCTTGTAAATTTTAATGACAATGAAAAAATAAATGAAAATAAAAAAATAAATGAAAATAAAAAAATAAATGAAAATAAAAAAATCAATAGAAAGAAAAATGGTGATTTTTTTTATATCTATATTCTCGAATAAAAAAAAATCTATTGAATTAAAGAATCGAAACCACAAAGAAAAAGAATTCGAGAACCCAATGGATCTTGGATCAGTTCTGTCAAATCAAGAAAAAGATATTGAAGAAGATTATGCAGAATCAAACATGAAAAAACGTAGAAAGCAAAAACAATACAAAAGTAATACGAAAATAGAACTTTATTCTTTCCTAAAAAAATATTTAGGTTTTCAATTAAGATGGGATACTTTTTTCAATCAAAAAATAATTAATAATATCAAAGTATTTTGTCTCCTACTTAGACTAACGAATCCACGAGAAATTCTTCTATCCTCTGTTCAAAGAGGTGAAATAAGTCTGGATATTATGATGATTCAAAAAGATTTCACTCTTACAGAGTTGATGAAAAAAGGAATATTGATTATTGAACCAATGCGTCTATCGGTAAAAAATAACGGACACTTTATTATATATCAAACCGTAAGTATTTTATTGATCCATAAGAGCAAACAACAAATTAATCAAAGATACAGAAAAAAAAAGCTATGTTATTAAAAATAAGTTTACCGAATTCATTGAAAGACATCAAAGTATAACTGGAAATAAAGAAAAAAATGATTATGATTTACTTGTTCCTGAAAATTTTTTATCCCCTAAACGTCGTAGAGAATTGAGAATTCACTTTTCTTTCTATTCAAAAAATAGAAATGATATTCATATAAATACAAAAATTTTCAACGGTAATAACATAAAAAACTGCAAGCCCGTTTTGTATAAAAGCAAATATTTTGATAAAGATAAAAATAAACTACTTAAATTAAAGCCAAAGCCCTTTCTTTGGCCCATTTCTCGATTAGAAGATTTAGCTTGTCTGAATCGATATTGGTTTGATACCAATAACGCTAGTCGGTTCAGTATGTTAAGGATACATATATATTCACAATTGAAAATTCGGTGAAAATGTGGTAAGGGCGTATTTTTCATATATTATTCCATAGCATGCCTGATCTAGTATATAAATTTAGTATATAAAAAAAAGAGATGAGTACATATATTGTTTTACATTCATATCTTATTTTGATACATGTAATTCAATCATACATTAATTAGATCTAGAAAGCAATCAATAAATTTCTCTTTATTTTTTTTTTTTTTTTTTTTTAGATATCAATTTTTCTCTTTTGTAAACCAAGAAATATACGATCCTTTTGTATCTCTACTCTAGCCGAATAAAACATTGGATTGATTAATGATAAATTTTATTTGCCAACATTAGGAATTCCTAACGAAGTGACGATTAATCTGTATACAAAATTAAAATGAACTGCCACTATTCAATTCATTATTTATTATAACAATTCCATTATTTATTATAACAATTCCATTATTTATTATATTATTACATTATTTCTGATTATTATTACTGATCAATAATATACTGATCAATAAGAATTTTATCAAAAAAAAAAAGGAGGGATTTCTTTTTATGATAAAAAATTCATTCATCTCAGTTATTTTACAAGAAGAAAACAGGGGATCCGTCGAATTTCAAATAGTCAATTTTACTAAT
The DNA here is from genome assembly GCA_019804595.1 of Bruguiera parviflora. Lineage (NCBI taxonomy): Eukaryota > Viridiplantae > Streptophyta > Magnoliopsida > Malpighiales > Rhizophoraceae > Bruguiera > Bruguiera parviflora. The sequence goes on along the minus strand of JAFFZT010000283.1, from coordinate 12,403 downwards.
AAGATACGAAGGCTTACTTCACATTTGGAATTTCATAGAAAAGACTATTTATCTCAAAGAGGTTTACGGAAAATACTAGGAAAACGCCAACGACTGCTGTCTTATTTGGCAAAGAAAAATAGAGTACGTTATAAAGAAGTAATTACCCAGCTGGCTATTCGGGAGTCAACAATTCGTTAATTTGAAGAGTCTTTTTTTTTTTTTTATTTATTATTATTATTTGATTTATTAGATCTTGAATTTTGATTAATTTCTTTTCGTTTTCAGTAATTCATGGAAGAATGAATCGAGGAAACCCCTATGAATGTACCAGTTATAAGAAAGGACCTTATGATAGTCAATATGGGTCCCCACCACCCCTCAATGCATGGCGTTCTTCGACTCATCGTTACTCTAGATGGTGAAGACGTTATTGACTGTGAACCAATATTAGGTTATTTACACAGAGGAATGGAAAAAATTGCGGAAAACCGAACAATTATACAATATTTGCCTTATGTAACACGTTGGGATTATTTAGCTACTATGTTCACAGAAGCAATAACAGTAAATGGGCCAGAACAGTTGGGAAATATTCAAGTACCTAAAAGAGCCAGTTATATCAGAGTAATTATGTTGGAGTTGAGCCGTATAGCTTCTCATCTGTTATGGCTTGGTCCTTTTATGGCGGATATTGGTGCACAAACCCCTTTCTTCTATATTTTTAGAGAAAGAGAGTTAGTATATGATTTATTCGAAACTGCCACTGGTATGAGAATGATGCATAATTTTTTTCGTATCGGAGGAGTAGCAGCTGATTTACCTCATGGCTGGATCGATAAATGTTTGGATTTCTGCGATTATTTTTTAACAGGAATTGCTGAATATCAAAAACTTATTACGCGAAATCCTATTTTTTTAGAACGAGTTGAAAGAATAGGTATTATTGGTGCAGAGGAAGCAATAAATTGGGGTTTATCAGGACCAATGCTACGAGCTTCCGGGGTACAGTGGGATCTTCGTAAAGTTGATCATTATGAGTGTTACGACGAATTTGATTGGGAAGTCCAGTGGCAAAAAGAAGGCGATTCATTAGCTCGTTATTTAGTCCGAATTGGTGAAATGACAGAATCCATAAAAATTATTCAACAGGCTCTGGAAAGAATTCCGGGAGGGCCCTATGAGAATTTAGAAACCCGACATTTTAATAGAGAAAGAGATGGAGACTGGAATGATTTTGAATATCGTTTCATTAGTAAAAAAACTTCTCCTACTTTTGAATTGCCGAAACAAGAACTTTATGTCAGAGTCGAAGCCCCAAAGGGAGAATTGGGAATTTTTCTGATAGGGGATCAGAGTGGGTTTCCTTGGAGATGGAAAATTCGCCCCCCAGGTTTTATCAATTTGCAAATTCTCTCTCAATTAGTTAAAAGAATGAAATTGGCGGATATTATGACAATACTAGGTAGCATAGATATCATTATGGGGGAAGTTGATCGTTGAAATGATACTTAATCTTGATACAACAGAAGCAATTGATATAAGAGAAGTACAAGTTATCAATTCTTTTTCTGGATTGGAATCCTTAAACTTAAACGAAGTCTATGGAATTATATGGATGCTTGTCTCTATTTTGACTCTTATATTGGGAGTTGTGATAGGTATACTAGTAATTGTTTGGTTAGAAAGAGAAATATCCGCAGGGATACAACAACGTATTGGACCTGAATATGCCGGCCCTTTAGGAGTTCTTCAAGCTCTAGCGGATGGGACAAAATTACTTTTCAAAGAAAATCTTTTTCCATCTCGGGGCGATCCTCGTTTTTTCAGTATCGGACCGTCCATAGCAGTCATATCAACTCTATTAAGCTATTCGGTAATTCCTTTTGACTATCGCCTTGTTTTATCTGATTTAAATATCGGCATTTTTTTATGGATTGCCGTTTCAAGTATTGCTCCTATTGGACTTCTTATGTCAGGATATGGATCAAATAATAAATATTCCTTTTTAGGTGGTCTCCGAGCTGCTGCTCAATCGATTAGTTATGAAATACCATTAACTCTCTGTGTATTATCCATATCTCTACGTGCGATTCGTTAAAACATAAGTTTTTCCCTATTCATTTCTTTTTCGTTTTTTTTTTTCTTTTTCGAAAGAAAAAAAAAAATTCAATAAATTGAATAGGATATCTTCATTTTTGTATTTCTCATTTAGATTGATATAGTAAATTGGATAGTTATATGAGTGAAAGAAAACAGCTTCTAAATTTTTCTAAATTTGCAGTAAAAAAAAAATTGAGACTCATTTCTTATGTACAAAAGTAAAACAAAAAGAGACATAAGAATACGAGACCGAGACCGGTTACCCCAAGATTGATTGATTAATCGTCCGAGCTTGAAGCGGGTTCAAAAGATCAACCTTATTGAGTTTTTACTATCATTTATATGTATTCCCATTATCATAAGGTTAATGGAATGGGGCAGTTGAGAAAGAATAGAATGGGTGGATGGTTAGGAACACCAAGATACACAAAGGATTAGTAACAGAGATTCTTGAAATTATTCAAAAGGATATTTCGGCATATAATAATAATAATAGAAAAAGAATATTAATTGGAGTTCGAAATTAGTAGAAATGATCCGACAGTACTCTCCATGATTCCGATCCAAAGTATGCTTCCAGCCACCGATTAAAGAAATAATTATCAGGAACGAAATAATCCTTTACTTTTTTTTTTTCTTTTTTTCTATATCCATATTCATAGAGAGCGAGTTCATATCATAATTCATGAACTAAAGGAATGCCCAATTCTTTTTAGTAATCGAAAACGATAGATTAAAATATTTATTGGTATGGCTACAAGGAGTATTTTATTGAAGGATTTAAGTTATTACTCAAGACAAGAAAGAAAAATTGAAATTCTTAAAGGATGAGATTAATTCAGAAGTGCTTTTTTAAAATATTATAACAGACAGAATTCCATTGGTTGAATTTGGGAACGTCCAATAAACTTTGATCCTATCTATGATACAAATATATCAAGATAAATAATACGATCCGGTCCTTAGATTTTTTATGACCTTCGAGGAGCCGTATGAGGTAAAAATCTCATGTACAGTTCTGTAATAGCGATGGCAGCAGTGATGTTATTACCGACTATGATTGTCTAATAGTTCAAGTACAGTTGATATAGTTGAGGCACAATCCAAATATGGAGTTTGGGGGTGGAATTTGTGGCGTCAACCTATAGGGTTTATTATTTTTTTAATTTCTTCCCTAGCAGAATGTGAGAGATTGCCTTTTGATTTACCAGAAGCAGAAGAAGAATTAGTAGCGGGTTATCAAACCGAATATTCCGGTATCAAATTTGGGTTATTTTATGTTGCTTCCTATTTAAACTTATTAGTTTCTTCATTATTTGTAACAATTCTTTACTTGGGCGGTTGGAATTTCTCTATTCCGTACATATCCGTTCCTGAGCTATTTGAAATAAATAAAGTAAGTGGAATCTTTGAAGCAATAATTGGTATCTTTATTACATTGGTTAAAACTTATTTATTCTTGTTCATTCCTATTACAACAAGATGGACTTTACCTAGACTAAGAATGGACCAACTGTTAAATCTCGGATGGAAATTTCTTTTACCTATTTCTCTCGGTAATTTATTATTAACAACCTCTTCCCAACTCTTTTCACTATAAATAAAAAAAAAAAAAGAATACTTTTCTATATCTATAACTTGTCTCAAACAAGAGAAAGAAACAAACATAAAATTCTTCATAAATATTTACGATATGTTCCCTATGGTAACTGGTCTCATGAATTATGGTCAACAAACTATACGAGCTGCAAGGTACATTGGTCAAAGTTTCATGATCACCTTATCCCACGCAAATCGTTTACCTGTAACGATTCAATATCCTTATGAAAAATTAATCGCATCCGAGCGTTTCCGCGGCCGAATCCATTTTGAATTTGATAAATGCATTGCTTGTGAAGTATGTGTTCGTGTATGTCCTATAGATCTACCTGTTGTTGATTGGAAATTGGAAACCAATATTCGAAAGAAACAGCTGCTTAATTACAGTATTGATTTCGGAATCTGTATATTTTGTGGAAACTGTGTTGAGTATTGTCCAACAAATTGTTTATCAATGACTGACGAATATGAGCTTTCCACTTATGATCGGCACGAATTAAATTATAATCAAATTACTTTAGGTCGTTTACCAATGTCAGTAATTGACGATTATACAATTCGAACAATTTTGAATTCGCCTCAAAAAAAATGAGTAAACCTCCTGCGACTTCAAAATTGATTAAAGAACAATTTTTAATTACTAAAATTACTAAACTATAATTCCGTTTTGATCTAATCTAAAGAGAGAGAAATGGAATGGCGTTTTTCTTTCATTTTATTCAGTCAATAATTACAAATACCAACTATTGATTTAACTGCTTGATGAGAATCGCATCACAGCTTAATTTGGATTGAAAATCTATTAATATATCCCTAATTCTATTCATAATTATTTCGAAATTTGAATTTAGAGTGTCGAATGATCCTTTTCCCCGAAAGAATTAAATTAGTCCAATAGTTTTACTTTTACCTACAGTAATTTACACCCCTTAGGGTTTAATCTAATTAGGAATCAAATATAATTAAGTTTTTCCCGGTCGGACCAATAAGGTCATGAAAAAACAATTCGATTTTTTATCTTTTATTTTACCGTACAATGGATTTACCTGGACCAATACATGATTTTCTTTTAATCTTTTTCGGATTAGGTCTTATATTAGGGGGTCTGGGAGTAGTATTATTTACCAACCCAATTTTTTCTGCCTTTTCGTTGGGATTCGTTTTTGTTTGTATATCCTTATTATATCTTTTATCAAACTCTCATTTTGTAGCTGCTACGCAGCTCCTTATTTATGTAGGAGCTATAAATGTTTTAATTATATTCGCTGTGATGTTCATGAATGGTTCAGAATATTATAAGGATTTTAATCTTGGCACTGTTGGGGATGGGGTTACTTCCTTAGTTTGTACAAGTATTTTTGTTTCATTAATTACTATTATTCCAGATACGTCGTGGTACCGGATTATTTGGACTACAAGAGCCAATCAGATTCTAGAGCAAGATTTGATAAGTAATGCTCAACAAATTGGAATTGGAATTCATTTATCAACAGATTTTTTTCTTCCATTTGAATTCATTTCAATAATTCTTTTAGTTGCTTTGATAGGTGCGATTGCTGTGGCTCGTCAATAATAAATCTTTAGAATTAGCAATCGCAATTCAAATTAAACTTTTGAAAGGTTCTTCATGGATAAACTCTTTTATTTGATTTATTAGCAATATATTTATTTATTTTTTACTTGTAACATTCTTATTCTAGTCAATCTAACCTGGTGATGTTGAATTGTTGTTCATATTGAAATAAAGCGAAATTGATATGATAAGGAGTTGTTCGATGATGCTCGAACATGTACTTGTTTTGAGTGCCTATTTATTTTCTATTGGTATTTATGGATTGATCACGAGTCGAAATATGGTTAGAGCTCTTATGTGTCTTGAACTTATACTGAATGCAGTTAATATAAATTTCATAACATTTTCTGATTTTTTTGATAATCGTCAATTAAAAGGAAATATTTTCTCAATTTTTGTTATAGCCATTGCAGCCGCGGAAGCAGCTATTGGGTTGGCTATTGTTTCGTCAATTTATCGTAACAGAAAATCAATCCGTATCAATCAATCGAATTTATTGAATAAATAGTATTAATTATATAAAATAGAATATTTATTCAAGTCGAATTGATGAATATGATAATAACATACTGATTATGTTTGTTAAAACGTATAAAATTAAAGTACCTTGGCTCCATTTCCATCTTATGAATCGATTCTAAATTGAATAGAAAAATTTTGGTAAATCATTGATTCATCTGGTGTTTAAATATATGATTCATTTAGAAAATTACTAGATTGAAAATTTATGGTGTTCAAAAAAAATTTATAGATCCAATGTCACATTCAGTAAAGATTTATGATACGTGTATAGGGTGTACTCAATGTGTCCGAGCCTGCCCCACAGATGTATTAGAAATGATACCTTGGGACGGATGTAAAGCTAAGCAAATCGCTTCTGCTCCAAGAACGGAGGACTGTGTCGGTTGTAAGAGATGTGAATCCGCCTGTCCAACGGATTTTTTGAGTATTAGAGTTTATTTATGGCATGAAACAACTCGAAGCATGGGTCTAGCTTATTGATACTTTCTACAAAAACCCACTTGAATACATTTGATTTTTTGTTTATCGACAAAAACCCGTACTCGAAAATATATATTTAATATATATTTTTATTTTCGAGTACGGGTTTTTGTGACCCAAGTCTATCTTGTCTTTACCACGAATTCTTTTCCTTGGTTAACAATATTTGTAGTTTTACCGATATCCGCGGGTTCTTTAATGTTCTTTTTCCCACATAAAGGAAATAAGGTAATTAGGCAATATACTATATATATTTCTATATTAGAACTTCTTTTAATGACCTATACATTTTCTTATTATTTCCAATTGGAGGATCCCTTAATCCAATTGACAGAGGATTATAAATGGATCAATTTTTTTGATTTTTACTGGAGATTAGGAATAGATGGGCTTTCTATAGGACCTATTTTACTGATAGGATTTATCACCACTTTAGCTACTTTAGCGGCTTGGCCAGTTACTCGTAATTCCAGATTATTCTATTTTTTGATGTTAGCAATGTACAGTGGTCAAATAGGATTATTTTCTTCTCAAGATCTTTTACTTTTTTTTATCATGTGGGAGTTAGAATTAATTCCCGTTTATCTAGTTCTATCTATGTGGGGGGGAAAGAGACGTCTGTATTCGGCTACAAAGTTTATTTTGTATACTGCAGGAAGCTCTGTTTTTTTATTAATAGGAGCTTTAGGTATCGCTTTATATGGTTCCAATGAACCAACATTTAATTTGGAAACATTATCCAATCAATCATATCCTGTAGCTTTGGAAATAGTATTATATATTGGATTTCTTATTACTTTTGCTGTTAAATTGCCGATTGTGCCCTTACATACATGGTTGCCAGATACGCATGGGGAAGCACATTACAGTACTTGTATGCTTTTAGCCGGAATCTTATTAAAAATGGGGGCGTATGGGTTGATTCGAATCAATATGGAATTATTGCCCCACGCTCATTCTATATTTTCTCCATGGTTGATAATAATAGGTGCAATGCAGATAATCTATGCAGCTTCAACATCTTCTGGTCAACGAAATTTAAAAAAAAGAATAGCTTACTCTTCGGTATCTCATATGGGTTTTATAATTATAGGAATTTACTCTATAAGCGATATGGGACTCAATGGAGCCATTTTACAAATAATATCACATGGATTTATTGGCGCTGCACTTTTTTTCTTGGCAGGAACGAGTTTTGATAGAATACGTCTTGCTTATCTTGACGAAATGGGCGGAATGGCTACCCCAATGCCAAAAATATTTATGATGTTCAATATCTTATCATTAGCCTCCCTTGCATTGCCAGGTATGAGCGGTTTTTTTGCGGAATTGATAGTTTTTTTTGGAATAATTACCGACCAAAAATATCTTTTAATACCAAAAATACTAATTACTTTTGTGATGGCAGTTGGGATGATATTAACTCCTATTTATTTATTATCTATCTTACGCCAGATGTTCTATGGATACAAGCAGTTTAATACCCCAAATTCTTATTTTTTTGATTCTGGACCGCGAGAGTTATTTGTTTTGATTGCTATCCTTTTTCCTGTAATGGGTATTGGTATTTATCCGGATTTCGTTCTCTCATTATCAGTTGACAAGGTAGAAGTTATTCTATCTAATTTTTTTTATAGGTAATTTTTATAAAATAAAATAAACAATCAAAAACTAATCTTATGTTTTTTTTTTTTTTTAATTTAAAATTGTTATAAATAAAATTGTTATAAAGTTATAAATAAAAGAAACGTTCTTTTTATTCTCTTAAATTTAAGTTAAGTAAAAAAAAAAAAAAAAAGAAATTGTAAACAGATATGTTTGGCATTTGTGAGAACTTTTTGAATCAAGTAATATAGTGATTCAAAAGGTTCTCAATAGGTTACCCGAAGTTTCTTATATATATGTGCTAGAGCTATATATGTGTGTGCTACGCTATCCTATGATTGTATTCGTATGATTGTATTCGTCGGACTCTTGCTTCAATTCAATTAAATGTTAATGTGAATGAACCATAACTATGTAACCCTATTCCTAATAAATTAACTCCGAAATAGCATATCCAAATTATAAGAAAGCCGATAGAGGCAACAATTGCGGAATTTAAACCGTCAATTTTTTTTTTTTGTTCGAGTATGGAAATAAATGGCGAATATAATCCAGGTAATAAATGCCCAAGTTTCTTTTGGGTCCCAATTCCAATATGATCCCCATGTTTCATTAGCCCAGACTGCTCCCGAAAGAATACCTATGGTTAAAAAAATAAACCCTATACTAATAATACGATAACCCCAATGGTCTAATTGTTGAATCAATTGAAACCTGTAATAATTCCTAGACGAAAAAAAAGAAGTATTTCTTAAAACATTACTTCTTTCCGTCATGTATTGGACCTCCTCAAAAGAAACTGAATCATTTAATAAATCATTGCTTTTATCAAAAATTTTTATGACTTTTTGAAATGTAATTACTATCAGTGCTACTGATAGTAATGATCCACATAAAAGAGCAGCATATCCCAATATCATCATACTGACATGCATCGTTAACCACTGGGATTGAAGAGCAGGGACTAAGATTTCAGATTGATGCATGTTAATTAAAAGCCCCGAAGTAGCAAAGCCTTGGGTAAACAAAGTACTTGGTAGTGTTATTGTGTTTAAATAATTTTTATGCCTTTTACAATACGGAATTATATGAATAATCGAGAAACTCCATGAAAGAAAAATTAATGATTCATATAAATTACTTAATGGTAAATGTCCTAAATAAATCCAACGAATAACTAATAATCCTGTTATACAGAAAAAAGTAGTTATCATGCCCTTTTCTGACGACTCATATAGTCTTACGAATTCATCGACTAATAAATTTATCAAATGAATTGTAATTACAATTGAAACGACCGAAAAAGATATATGAGTTAATATATGTTCTAGAGTCGAAAATATCATAAAAATTTTGAACTTAAAAAGGGGCCCTCAATTCTATGGAATTGAAATCAAGAATTGAATTCATTATATGATTTTTTGTATCCTTTTGAAAATGAAAATTAAAAGATGTTATGCCGCCACTCGGACTCGAACCGAGATGCTCTAGCACTGCTTCCTAAGAGCAGCGTGTCTACCGATTTCACCATAGCGGCTTGCTCGAAATCATAATAACCGATTTTTATTCAATCGTCGATCTTGAAGGGTTCAATTTAATCCAATATTTTACTTTATTAGGAAACATAAAACATCTAAATTAATAAAGAAAAATTCGTTTAATTAAAGAGGTATTTGAACGTTTCTATAAGAATCTTTAGTATAACAATCCTTATTCTTATTATTAGTTATTGTGTCAATTTTAGTTAACTTAACAATAGTGTTTTTTTTTTTAGTTTATACTCTTCTCTTATACAAAGAAACTCCCCCACTATGTATAACTATATATATAATACTATATATAAATAAGTAAGTAGGTCTGACTTCCATTCATGGAAAAAGAAAAAAAAAAAAAAAATAGAATTTTTTGTGGTTATGGAGTACAATTTCAGCACTACATTTAAGAGATTTATAGAAATATTTTATTGTATTAATTTTTGGTGTTTCAATGTATAGATAATTTCTTGTATGATTTGGTAACCCAATTGGGTATTGATCTGGGCATAGCATATAACCAAAGAGTTTCGAGTTTTGTCTCAAATCAAAGAATCTTATTTAATTTAATAGATACCTTAATAGATACCTTGATCCCTCCTCCAGGCCAAGCATATGATCTAAAACTGAAATAGATCATTCAAAATTGATCCATTTTTCTCTAGATAAATATGAAAATTTTATTAATTAAATTGGATTAAAATAAAATTAGATTAAACTAAAAGTGATGAAGGATTTATTCTATATAGTGAGTTCGAATAATAATTCTTAAGAAAGTTACAAAATAAGGTTTAAAGTTAATCCATTATTTTTGACTAAAGATCCTAGTAGATATGCTATTTTTTCTTCAAATAGTATAAATAGAAAGAAGACAAAACTTATCAATATTTATTATTTTAGTAGTGGAATCAATATTTATTATTGGAATTGTGTAAAATTGTGACAAGCAAGCTGATGGGGAAAATCAAAATCCCCATCTTGTAAATATTACACTATACTAAAAAGAAAAAAAAAAAGTGAAATTTCGTGTCTTTGCTTTATTATTCTTTTTTTTTTTTTTTTGTTTTCAAAAAAAAAAGTATTGTTTTTAAAATTTAAAATTTATTAAACAAAAAAAAATTTATTTTATTCGATATATGATAATTCTACATATGATAGGATAAAAATGAAATCAGGTCAATTTTATATTGATTAATTCAAAACATTCAAGAATAGACTTCTGTTTTCTATTTTCTATTTTTTTATATTTATTATTTTATATTTATTTATTTATTCATTATTCAAAATGAATTATATATTTTTTTTTATATTAATTCTTATTTAAATTATTATTTAAATTATTATATATATAAATATATTAACTAAATATATTAAATAAATATATTAAATAAATATATTAAATAATTTATATATTAAATAATTTATATTTATATATTATAATATACATTATAATATATAATATGATAAACAATAATATGAATATGATAAACAATAATATGATAAACAATAAACTAACCAATAAACGAAACAATAAACAAAAAAAAACTAGAACTTTCCTTACGTCAAAGGGAGTCAGATTATTCCACCGTTTGATTTTTTATTTGTCGCACAAAAAAACTTTTTGAACTATTAGTAGAAAGAGATTTTGCTAACGAAAAAGCTTTCAAGGCTGCCCAATATCCCTTTCTTTTCCAAATATTTTTTCGAATACGTTTTTTGGATATAGAAGTACGCTTTTTTGGAACTGCCATTTCGTTTCAAGAATGAAGAACTTATTTCTTATAGTTGGATGTGAAAGACATCTATTGTTCAAAAAAAAAATTGTTCTTTAGTATTTTTATTCATTATCTATCGATTTTTTTTCCAAAGTCTATTCGGTTTAAAAGTCTATTCGGTTTATAAAAAAGTCTGTCTGCTTACATTTTGATTTCTATTTCTTTCCTTTTTCGGCCTATTTTATTTATACATATAATAAACTCCATCAAAGAGTTTAAGAACTTAAATTTTATTTATCCTAATAAAAAAAACTTTAATCTTTTTTTCGAGTAAGTAGTCAAGCTCCAAGAAAAAGTATACCTAATTGAAAAAGAAAAAGTATACCTAATTGAAATTCCATTTTCAAACTAAAATGAAACTATTAGTGAATTTGTTAAAAAATCAAAATATAGGATTTATAAAGGATATCCTATGTAAAAAATTTTACTAATTTTTTCTTTTTATCCTATGTAAAGGTCAAATCTCAAATCAAATATCATAGTATTTTTTACAAACATAATGAATACAAGACCATAAATCAATCCCAAAATGAACTAATTAATGATTTTGAATAAAGTAATTAAAAAAAAAATTATCTTTTTTCTTATTTTTTCTTATTCCTATTATAAATCAAATCCTAGTTTTGCTATAATTGTTTATCCTTTTTATATGTATTATATATATTCTAGATAAATTTTTGCAATCTATATTTGCAATCTATAAATAATAATTGAAATTTTCATTTTCTTTAAAATAAATATTTTTTCCCTAGTATTTTGGTTATATCATTTGACCACTTCTGACTTCTTGCTTTGAATATGTGAAGTATTTGAAAAAGATTTAGAATAATTAAGAATAGAAAAGTGTATTTAAGTTTTGTATCTTTCTTTTTTATTATTCGTTTTTTTTTTTTTTTTATTAACTGACTCCTTTAATTTTTGAAATTTTTAAAATTAATAAATTAAAAATAAAAAGAAAAAAGTCGATAAATCAGAAACAAGAAACAATTAATTATTAATTAAAACTAATAAGATTTTTTTATGGAACATACATATCAATATTCATGGATCATATCTTTTGTTACACTTCCAGTCCCTATGGTAATAGGAGCGGGACTACTACTTTTTCCGACAGCAACAAAAAAACTTCGTCGTATGTGGGCTTTTCCAAGTGTTTTATTGTTAAGTATAGTTATGATTTTTTCGATAGATTTGTCTATTCAACAAATCAATAGTAGTTCTATCTATCAATACGT
>JAFFZT010000281.1:2635-12799 GCA_019804595.1 Bruguiera parviflora | reverse complement strand
TATTGTTCCTATTATGGGGCTACAAGCTATTTGCCAGTTCATTTCCTGTGAATGAGTTATTGCAATTAAATGTGAAGCATTGTTAGGAAGAAATGATGTGACACTCTTTTTATTTTACTATTGAACAAAAATTACTTGTAAAGAAATCTTATCACTATTGAAGACTCATTTGACCACTAGATTACAACTTCCAACGATGTATAGATGTGCTTGTTGCCATGAATATCATTTTTATTATGGGCTACAGGCTATTTCCAAGTTCATTTCATTAGAATGGGTTATTCCAACAAAATGTGATGCACTATGGGGAAGAAATGAATTGATGCTATTATTACATTACAATTGAACCAAAATAACTCGTACAGAAATCTTATGACCGTTGAAAACACATTTGTTCAAGGGATTCCATGTTCCAACGGTGCATCGATGTGCTTGTTGCATTGAATATTGTTCCTATTGTGGGCCTACAAGCTATTCCCAAGTTCATTTCGTGTAAATGTGTGATTGCAACAAAATTTGAAGCATTGTTAGGAAGAAATGATGTGAGGCTCTTGTCATTTTACAATTGAACCAAAATTACTTGTAAAGAAATCTAATCACTGTTGAAAACTCATTTGTCCATGTTCCAACGATGCATAGATGTGCTTATTTCCATGAATATTGTTCCTATTGGGGGCCAACAAGCTATTTGCAAGTTCATTTCATGTGAATGAGTTATTGGAACAAAATTTGAAGCATTGTTAGGAAGAAATGATTGTGAGGCTCTTTTCATTTTTCAATTGAACCAAAATTACTTGTAAACAAATCTAATCACTATTGAAGTCTCATTTGTTTAGTGGATTCCAAGTTCCAACGGCGTGTAGATGTGCTTGTTGCCATGAATATTGTTCCTATTGTGGGCCTACAAGCTATTTGCAAGTTCATTTTGTGTGAATGAGTTATTGCAACAAAATGTGATGTATGGTTTTGAAGAAATGATGCCACGCTCTTTTTATTTTACAATTGAACAAAAATTACTTGTAAGGAAATCTAATTACTATTGAAGACTCATTTGCTCAATGGATTCCCACTTCCAACGTTGTATAAATGTGCTTGTTGCCTTGAATGTTGTTCCTATTGTGGGCGACAAGCTATTTGCAAGTTCATTTCATAAGAATGAGTTATTGCAGCAAAAGGTGATGCATTGTGAGGAAGAAATGGATTGACACTTTTTTTATTTTACAATTGAACCAAAATTACTTGTAAATAAATCTATTCACTTTTGAAATCTCATTTGTTCAATGGATTCCAAGTTCCAATAGTGCATAGATGTGCATGTTGCCATGAATATTGTTTCTATTATGGGCCTACAAGCTTTTTGTAGGTTCACTTCATGTGAGTGAGTTATTGCAACAAAATGTGAAGCATTGTTACGAAAACATGGTGTGATGCTCTTTTTATTTTACATTTGTTCAAAATTACTTGTAAAGAAATAAAATCATTATTGAAAACTCATTTGTTCAATGGATTCTAATTTTCGACAATGTATTGATGGGTTTGTGGCTATGAATATTGTTCCTATTATGGGCCTACAGGCTATTTCCATGTTCATTTCATGTGAATGAGTTATTGCAACAAAATGTCAAGCATTTTTAGCAAGAAATGATGTGACGCTTTTATTATTTTAGAATTGAACCAAAATTACTTGTAAACAAATCTAATCACTATTCAAAACTCATTTGTTCAATGGATTCTGAGTTCCAATAGTGTCTAGATGTACTTGTTGCCATGATTATTGTTCCTATTGTGGTCTACAAGATATTTGCAAGTTCATTTCACGTGAATGAGTTATTGCAACAAAATGTGAAGTATTTTTAGCAAGAAACAATGTGAGGCTTTTATTATTTTACAATTGAACCAAAATTACTTGTAAAAAATCTAATCACTATTGAAATCCCATTTGTTCAATGGATTCCAAGTTCCAACGGTGCATATATGTGCTTGTTGCCCTGAATATTGTTCCTATTGTGGGCCTACAAGCTATTTGCAAGCTCATTTGATGTAAATGAGTTCTTGCAACAAAATATGAAGCATTGTTAGGAAGAAATGATGTGATTGTCTTTTTATTTTACAATTGAACCAAAATTACTTGTAAACAAATCTAATCACTATTGAAGACTCATTTGCTTAATAGATTACAACTTGCATTGGTGTATAGATATTGGAACAAAATTTGATGCATTATTAGGAAGAAATGATGTGACACTCTTTTCATTTTACAATTGAAAAAAATTTACTTGTAAACAAATTGCTTATTGCCATGAATATTGTTCCTATTGTGGGCCTACAGGAAATTTCCAAGTTCATTTCATGAGAATGAGTTATCTAAACAAAATGTGATGCATGGTGAGGAAGAAATGAATTGACGCTCTTATTATTTTACAATTTAGCCTAAATTAATTGTAAAGAAATCTAATCATTGTCGAAAACTCATTTTTTCAATGGATTCCAACTTCCAACAGTGTATAGGTGCACTTCTTCTAATGATTATTGTTCCTATTGTCAGCTACAAGCTATTTCAAAGTTCATTTCATGAGAATGAGTTATTCCAACAAAATGGGATGCATGGTGAGGAAGAAATGAATTGACGCTTTTACTATTTTACAATTGAACCAAAATTACTTGTAAAGAAATCTAATCATTGTTGAAAACTCATTTTTTCAGTGGATTCTGAGTTCCAATGGTGTACAGATGTGCTTGTTGCCATGAATATTATTCCTACTATGGGCTACAAGTTATTTACAAGTTCATTTCATGTGAATGAGTTATTGGAACAAAATTTGAAGCATTGATAGGAAGAAATGATGGGATGCTCTTTACATTTTAGAATTGAAAAAAAATTACTTGTAAACAAATTTAATCACTATTGAAGACTCATTTGCTCAATGGATTCCAACTTCCAATGGTGTACAGATGTGCTTATTGCCATGAATATTGTTTCTATTGTGGGCTACAAGCTAATTCAAAGTTCATTTCAAGAGAATGAGTTATTCCAATAGAATGTGATGCATTGTGAGGAAGAAATGAAGTGACACTTTTATTATTTTACAATTCAACCAAATTTACTTGAAAAGAAATCTAATCATTGTTGAATACTCATTTGTTCAATGGATTCCAAGTTCCAACGGTGTATAGATGTGCTTGTTGCCATGAATATTGTTCCTATTATGGGCTACAGGCTATTTCCAAGTTCATTTCATGAGAATGAGTTATTGCGACAAAATGTGATGCATTGTTAGGAAGAAATGAATTAATGTCCTTATTATTTTACAATTGAACCAAAATTACTCGTAAAGAAATCTAATCACTATTCAAAACTCATTTGTTCAATGCATTCCAATTTCCAACGATGCATAGATGTACTTATTGCCATGAATATTGTTACTATTGTGGCCATACAAGCTATTTTCAAGTTCATTTCTTGTGAATGAGTTATTGCAACAAAATTTGAAGCATTGTTAGGAAGAAAGGATGTGACGCTCTTTTCATTTTACAATTGAACCAAAATTACTTGTAAAGAAATCTAATCACTATTGAAGACTCATTTGCTCAATGGATTCTAACTTCCAATGATGTATAGAAATGGTTGTTGCTATGAATATTGTTCCTATTGCGGGCAACAAGTTTTTTCCAAGTTCATTTCATGAGAATGAGTTATTGCAAAATAATGTGATGCATTGTGAGGAAGAAATGAATTGACGCTCTTATTATTTCACAATTAAACCAAAATTACTTATAAAGAAATCTAATCACTGTTAAAAACTATTTGTTCAATGGGTTCCAAGTTCCAACAATGCATAGATATGCTTGTTGCCATGAATATTGTTCCTATTGTGGGCCTACAAGCTATTTGCAAATTCGTTTCATATGAAAGATTATTGCAACAAAATTTGATGCATTGTTAGGAAGAAATGATGTGATGCTCTTTTCATTTTACAATTGAACCAAAATTACTTGTAAACAAATGTAATCACTATTGAAGACTCGTTTGCTCAATGGATTCCAACTTCCAATGGTGTATAGATGTACTTGTTGGCAGGAATAATGTTCCTATTATGGGCCTACTAGCTATTTCCAAGTTCATTTCATGTGAATGAGTTTTTGCAACAAAATGTGAAGAATTGTTTGCAAGAAATGATTCAACACTCTTATTATTTTACAATTCAACCGAAATTATTTGCAAAGAAGTCTTATCACTATTCAAAACTCATTTGTTCAATGGATTCTAGGTTCTAACGGTACATAAATGTGCTTGTTGCTTTGAATATTGTTCCTAATATGGGCCTATAAGCTATTTGCAAGTTCATTTCATGTGAATGAGTTATTGCAACAAAATTTGAACCATTGTTAGGAAGAAATGATATGATGCTTCTTTCATTTTACAATCGAACCAAAATTACTTGTAAAGAAATCTAATCACTATTAAAGGCTCATTTGCTCAACGGATTCCAACTTCCAAAGGTCTAGAGATGTGCTCTTGCCCTGAATGTTGTTCCTAATGTGGGCTACAAGCTATTTCGATGTTCATTTCATGAGAATGAGTTATTCCAACAAAATATGATGCATTGTGAGGAAGAAATGAATTGCCACTCTTATTATTTTACAATTGAACCAAAATTACTTGTAAAGAAATCTAATCATAGTTGAAAAATCATTTGTTCAATGGATTCCAAGTTCCAACGATGTATAGATGTGCTTGTTCCCATGAAAATTGTTCCTATTATAAACCAACATGCTATTTGCAAGTTCATTTCATATGAATGAGTTATCGCAACAAAATATGAAGGATTCTTAGGAAGAAATGAAGTGACAATCATATTATTTAATCACTATTGAAAACTAATTTGTTTAGTGGATTCTGAGTTCCAACAAGGTATAGATGTGCTTGTTTCCATGAATATTGTTCCTCTTGTTGACTTACTAGCTATCTACAAGTTCATTTCAATAGAATGAGTTATTGCAACAAAATGTGACGCATTGTTAGGCAGAAATGAATTGACACGTTTATTTTTTTACAATTGAACCAAAATTACTTGTAAAGAAATCTAATCACTAATCACAATTGAAGACTCATTTGCTCAATGGATTCCAACTTCCAATGGTGTATAGATGTGCTTGTTGCCATCAATATTGTTCCTATTGTAGGCTACAAGCTATTTCCAAGTTCATTTCATGAGAGTGAGTTATTCCAAGAAAATGTGATGCATTGTGAGGAAGAAATAGATTGACACTCTTATTATTTTGCAATTGAACTGAAATTACTTGTAAAAAAATCTATTCACTATTGAAAACTCATTTTTTCCATGGATTCACAGTTCCAACGATGCGTAAATGTGCATGCCGCCTTAAATATTGTTCCTATTGTGGGTCTACAGGCTATTTCCAAGTACATTTTATGTGAATGAGTTATTGCAACAAAATGTGAAGCATTGTTAGGAAGCAATGATGTGACGCTCTTTTTATTCTACTATCGAATCAAAATTACTTGTAACCAAATCTAATCACTGTTGAAAACTCATTTGTTCAATGGATTCCAAGCTCCAACGGTGCACATATGCGCTTGTTGCCATGAATATTATTCCTATTATAGGCCTACAAGCTATTTGCAAGTTTATTTCTTGTGAATGAGTAATTGTAAGAAAATGTAAAACTTTTTTAGGAAAAAATGATGTGCCGCTCTTTTTATTTTACCATTGAACAAAATTACTGGTAAAGAAATCTAATCACTATTAAAAACTCATTTGTTCAGTGGATTCCAAGTTCCAACAGTGTATAGATATGCTGTTTCAATGAATATTGTTCCTATTATGGGCCACAAGCTATTTCCAAGTTCATTTCATGAGAATGAGTTATTGCAATAAATTGTGATGCATTGTTTGGAAGATATGAATTGATGCCCTTATTATTTTACAATGGAACCAAAAGTACTTGTACAAAAATCTAATCACTATTGAACACTCTTTGCTCAATGGATTCCAACTTTTAACGGTCTATAGATGTGCTTGTTGTCATGAATATTGTTCTTGTTGTGGGCTATAAGCTATTTTCAAGTTCATTGCATGAGAAAGAGTTATTGCAACAAAATGTGATGGATTGTGAGGAAGAAATGGTTTGACACTCTTATTATTTTGCAATTGAACCAAAATTACATGTAAAGAAATCTAATCACCATTAAAACTCATTTGTTCAATGGATTCCCAGTTCCAATGATGTATAGATGTGCTTGTTGCCATAAATACTGTTCATATTATGGGCCTACAAGCTACTTGGAAGTTCATTACATGTGAATGAGTTATTGCATCAAAATGTGAAGCATTATTAGGAAGAAATGAAGTGACCCTCTTATTATTTTACAATTGAACCAAAATTACTTCTAAAGAAATCTAATCATTATAGAAGACTCATTTGCTCAATGGTTTCCTACTTGTAACAAAATGTGAAGCATTGTTAGGATGAAATGAAGTGACCCTGTTATTATTTTACAATTGAACAAAAACTCATTTGTTCAGTGGATTCGAAGTTCCAATAGTGTATAGACGTGCTGTTTCCATGAATATTGTTCCTATTATGGGCCACACGCTATTTCGAAGTTCATTTTATGAGAATGAGTTATTGCAACAAAACGAAATGCATTATTAGGAAGATATGAATTGACGCCCTTATTATTTTACAATGGAACCAAAATTACTTGTATAGAAATCTAATCACTATTGAAGACTTATTTGCTCAATGGATTCCAACTTCTAATGGTGTATAGATGTGCTTGTTGTCATGCATATTGTTCTTATTGTGGGCTATAAGCTATTTCCAAGTTCATTGCATGAGAATGAGTTATTGCAACAAAATATGATGCATTGTGACGAAGGAATGGATTGACGGTCTTATTATTTTGCAATTGAACCAAAATTACTTATAAACAAATCTAATCACCATTGAAAACTCATTTGTTCAATGGATTCCCTGTTCCAATGGTGCATAGAGGTGCTTGTTGCCATGAATATGGTTCCTATTTTAGGCCTACAAGCTACTTCCAAGTTCATTACTTATGAATAAGTTATTGCAACAAAATGTGAAGCATTGTTACGAAGAAATGAAGTGACCCTCTTATTATTTTACAATTGAACCTAAATTACTTATGAACAAATCTAATCAATATTGAAGACTCATTTGCACATTGGATTGCAAGTTCCAATGGTGTTTAGATGTGCTTGTTTGAATGGTTATTGTTGCTATGGTGGGCCCCTAATCTTTTTCCAATGGTGTGTAGATGTGCTTATTACAAAGAAATGAAGTGACCCTCTTATTATTTTACAATTGAACCAAAATTACTTGTACAGAAATCTCATCTTTATTGAAGGCTCATTTGCTCAATGGATTCCAACTTCTAATGGTGTATAGATGTGCTTGTTGTCATGAATATTGTTCTTCTTGTGGGCTACAAGCTATTTCCAAGTTCATTGCATGAGAATGAGTTATTGCAACAAAATGTGATGCATTGTGACGAAGGAATGGATTGACGGACTTATTATTTTGCAATTGAACAAAAATTACTTATAAAGATATCTAATCACCATTGAAAACTCATTTGTTCAAGGGATTCCTAGTTCCAATGGTGCATAGGGGTGCTGGTTGTCATGAATATTCTTCTTATTTTGGGCCTACAAGCTACTTCTAAGTCCATTACCTGTGAATGAGTTATTGCAACAAAATGAGATGCATTGTGACGAAGGAATGGATTGATAGTCATATTATTTTGCAATTGAACCAAAATTACTTATAAAGAAATCTAATCACTATGCAAGACTCATTTGCTCAATGGATTCCAACTTCCAATCATGCATAGATGTCTTTGTTCCCATGAATATCGTTCCTATTTTGGGCCTACAACCTACTTCTAGGTTTTTTACATGTGAAGGAGTTATTGCAACAAAATGTGAAGCATTGTTAGGAAGAAATGGAGTGACCTGCTAATTATTTTACAATTCAACCAAAATTAGTTGTAAATAAATCTAATCACTATGCAAGACTTCTTTGCTCAATGGATTCCTAATTCCAACGGTGCATAGAGGTGATTGTTGCCATGAATATTGTTCCTATTTTGGGCCTAAAAGCTACTTCCAAGTTCATTACATGTGAATGAGTTATTCCAACAAAATGTGAAGCATTGTTAGGAAGAAATAGAGTGACCCACTTATAATTTTACAATTCAACCAAAATTACATGTAGAGAAATCTAATTAATTTGGAAGACTCATTTCGATTCCAACTTGCAATGGTGTAGAGATATCCTTGTTGCCATCAATATTGCTCCTATTGTGGGCAACAAGCTATTTCCATGTTCATTTCATGAGAATAAGTTATTGCAACAAAATGTGATGGATAGTGAGGAAGAAATAGATTGACACTCTTACTATTTTGCAATTGAACCAAAATTACATGTAATGAAATCTATTCACTGTTGAAAACTCATTTGTTCCATGGATTCCCAATTCCAACGGTGCATAAATGTGCATGTTGCCGTGAATATTGTTCCTATTGTGGGTCTACAAGCTATTTCCAAGTTCATTTCATGAGAATGAGTTAATAAAACAAAGTGTGATGCATTGGGAGGAATGAATGGATTGGCGCTCTTATTATTTTGCAATTGAACAAAAATTACTTATAAAGAAATCTAATCAATGTTGAAAACTCATTTTCAATGGATTCCTAATTCCAACGGTCCATAAAGGGGCTTGTTGCCATAAATATAGTTCCTATGTTCGGCCTACAACCTACTTCCAAGTTCATTACATGTGAATGAGTTATTGCAACAAAATGTGAAGCATTGTTAGGAAGAAATGGAGTGACCCGCTTATTATTTTACTATTCAACCAAAATTACTGGTAAATAAATCTAATCACTATGCAAGACTTATTTGCTCAATGGATTCCCAATTCTAACGGTGCATAGAGTGCTTGTTGCCATGAATATTGTTCCAATTTTGGGCCTACAAGCTACTTCCAAGTTCATTACATGTGAATGAGTTATTGCAACAGAATGTGAAGCATTGTTTGGAAGAAATGGAGTGACCCGCCAATTATTTTACAATTCAACCAAAATTAGTTGTAAATAAATCTAATCACTATGCAAGACTTATTTGCTTAATGGATTCCCAATTCCACTAGTGCATAGAGGTGCTTGTTGCCATGAATATTGTTCCTATTTTGGGCCTAAAAGCTACTTCCAAGTTCATTACATGTGAATGAGTTATTGCAACAGAATGTGAAGCATTGTTAGCAAGAAATGGAGTGAACCGCTTATAATTTTACAATTCAACCAAAATTACTTGTAGAGAAATCTAATTAATTTGGAAGACTCATTCGGGATTCCAACTTGCAACGGTGTAGAGATATCCTTGTTGCCATCAATATTGCTCCTATTGTGGGCTACAAGCTATTTCCATGTTCATTTCATGAGAAAGAGTTATCGCAACATAATGTGATGGATTGTGAGGAAGAAATAGATTGACACACTTACTATTTTGCAATTGAACCAAAATTACAAGTAAAGAAATCTATTCACTGTTGAAAAGTCATTTCTTCCATGGATTCCCAGTTCCAATGGTGCATAAATGTGCATGTTGCCATGAATATTGTTCCTATTGTGGGTCTACAAGCTATTTCCAAGTTCATTTCATGAGAAAGAGATATTGCAACAAATTATGATGCATTGAGAGGGATGAATGGATTGGTGCTCTTATTCTTTTGCAATTGAACAAAAATTACTTATAAAGAAATCTAATCAACGTTGAAAACTCATTTTCAATGGATTCCCAAATCCAATGGTCCATAGTGGTGCTTCTTGCCATGAATATAGTTCCTATTTTGGGCCTACAAGCTACTTCCAAGTTCATTACATGTGAATGATTTATTGCAACAAAATGTGAAGCATTGTTAGTAAGAAATGGAGTGACCTACTTATTATTTTTCTATTCAACCAAAATTACTTGTAAATAAATGAAATCACTATGCAAGACTTATTTCCTTAATGGATTCCCAATTCCAACGGTGCATAGAGGTGCTTGTTGCCATGAATATTGCTCCAATTTTGGGCCTACAAGCTACTTCCAAGTTCATTACATGTGAAC
>JAFFZT010000280.1:0-10995 GCA_019804595.1 Bruguiera parviflora | reverse complement strand
TTTTTTTTTTTTTTTGAGGACAGTCCTGTTAACTATATATTTCACACCGAGGCTTTTGATTTCTTGGAAAGCCTTTTCTCTTGTAAATTTCTCTCAAATTTCCCCCCATCAATTGAGAAAAACTTCCTAGACATAGCTTTGGGGACAATCAATAAAATTTTAAGTATTCAAGAAAGATAAGTACAATGAAAGACGATATAAACTGTTTCATAATATTTTCATCATTTCTCTCCTTACTGTATATATATATATTATGGGATTGGTTTTATTAAGGAAATATAAGAGGATAAAAGTATAGCAGATGAGATTAGCCGTAAGAAAGACAACAGACTGAGATTTATTTGTTTAACAGTGCTTTGTTCCACTAAACCATCAGCGATGAAATTGGACGTCTTGATAATATTTGCTTAAAGTATCAATTATAACAGGCACATAACAACTTAGCAACGCTGCCAAAGAGCCGCTGCCACCTTCCGAGGACGTTCATCTTTTCGGTTGAGTCAGGTCAATGCAATACTTGAATCAGATTCTGAAATGAAGCTCAGATGCTTGTATTCATCTTTTGAGGTAGTAAAGTCTATAACTATAAGGATCGCCTAACATTTCTGCGCGATCAAAGTCAATAATAAGGGGCAAAAAGCATGATCATTTGAATTTTAGTTGTGAGGTTTATCTACAAATCTGTCCAATATATTATTATAAGATCAAGCTGGACGACTGCGCGTGGATCATTTTAATATGGACGTGGATAGATACAGTAGTTTATTAGATAATTCCATATATATCACGGAAAATGGATGATCGACGGACAAAACTACTATATATAGTCAAGATTGGAGACCATTAATTAATATATATTTGGTTTATTTGTCATGTTTATATGCAACTATCTCCAAGAATTTATTATTATTGGACACCGAACCATGGACTATATGATTCATAACCCTACGTTTACCATGTCTTTTTCTTTTTTTTTTTTTTGGTTTGAGCCACATTTTTGCCATGTCTTTTGGTAAAAAAGAAGTGCAGATTTTAATCATCATAGAATTAATTGAGCAATATCATATGCATAATAACATATTTGTTTTATCATCTAAACTAACTGTTTTTCAGGCTTTGAAAGAAAACAAAAGGGGGTTTGTTAAGCTTATGCAATGGTTCCTTCCAGAAGAAGCAATTAAGGTTATGTTCTTGTTATCTAGACTATAGCTTTTAAGATAATGGCCCATCAGCTACGTAAAAGGGACAGCTATCCTTGTTTCTATAAATTTATATCTTTATCAAGATTAAAATTTAAAATTTTCAAATTAAATATTTAACTTCGTAATTACTAAAATATCACTTAACGAATATATACTAATTTTTCCGAGAAAAACAAATTATAAATTAAATCAAAATCAATAAGTATATGAAAATGAAATTGATTAAAATTTTAGACAATGATTTCAATTTCTTTATAAATGATTCATTCATTCATAGCATATGGTTTTTAAAAGCATAGATAGTAGCTTCTTGAAGCAGTTTTTCCCAATCTATTAATTATTGTTGATATATATGGTAAGCTTATGACATTGATGTGTCAAACGGCATACTTCTCTACATTTCTTTTATTTTTTTATTTAATTCTTGAATCATTAACTTCTTACCTACTAAAAGAATTCTTTCACATGCCCAATTTAATCAATGTCAGCAATTGCAAGAAATTAAATAGTCACAAAAAAGATAAAAGAAGTATCAGTTTATTTCTTAAATATCTCAATATTTCTTAAAGTCAGAGGTTATAAAAAATTGAAGAATTACAAAGAAGATGAAGAGGTTCAAAGAGAAGATGAAAATGTCTATATTGTATATAATATAGTATTTAAATGACCACATACAGTAGTGGTATCAACTAGCTTTCTTGAAGTAGCAGGCTCGATAAAAGGATAAATACAATCGAGATAGAGCAATATCCAGCAATTGAAATGAAACTTTTGGTTCTCATTTCTTTAGGGCCTATGATCGGCGAGGGAATGGTTACACATTAGGTAATTATATGAATTGGTAAGCTACAATTCTCCCTTTTTTCCTATTGAAGGGTTCAAATATTCAAGAAAAGTTTGAATTGTTTTGTTTTAGCATGATGGGTTTTCTTTTGTGACTCCCTCTCCGTCGTTTTTCTTGATATGGATAGTTCTTTGTGATGTAGATGACTATTGGCTTACGAACTTTCCTACTTCGTATCCAAGTTTTTCTGTGATGTTTAGTAAATATCTTTTTTTTTTTTTTATGGATTCGTCATAGTTTGTTGTTATTAAAATTGGCTTGCTTCGGGATTGTTTTCTTGCAAACTACTCTTATCTTGAATGAGCATGGTGTCTTAGGGTTGATTCACATATATTATGTTGTGATTGAAATAAATCCTTCAAAAATAAGATCACAAAAACTTACTTATACTTATTTTGTTATACTTGATATTTAAATTAATATGTATTAATTAAGCATTTAACTATCAAATTAAAACATAGCCAATATGCACATCACTTTTAATTTTTTATGCAACTAGTTGTACACACTTTGACATAATGGAAGAGATTAGTGTGTGAGTGTACATGATTGGACTAACCATTTGGTTAAATGCATATGTATATGCACATGCAATATATAAAAATTAAAACCCATCAAAAAGTAATATTTATTATTAAATTATATGCATTGAAACTTTTGAAAATTTTTTGTATTAATTCTATTATTTTTTTATATTAATTTTAAATAAATTTTGTTAACTTAAAAAATTTTTTAAAACAATTGTATAAATTAGAGAAAAATTCTTCATATATATAAATAGAATTAAATATATAATTTTATAAATTAATATGAAATTAAAAATAAAAAATTCAACCTAATATTAATCTTTTTTGAGCTCTCAAACAAACTTAATAGGTTTTCATAAAAAGCTTTTAGTTGCTAAGTTTTAATTAAAACCCTAAAAATTACTCTTAGACTAACATCTATTTTTAAACCCAAGTGCATTACTAGTCCTTAGGAAGACCTTCTCTGTTTCGGCCCACAGGAGGAGAGTGTGGTATCCATCCTTAACCCAACACACTATATAAGAGTTTACAAGCCATAAATTATGTATAAGAAAAGCTCGTGGCCCAAATACATTAAAGAGAAACATATAATTACAAGCCAGCAGCATCTTCGGTCTCCAAAAGCCCACTCTCTTCAAACTCAGGACCAAGGAATTCAACAAAACTCCAACAGACCCCAGCAAAGAAACCGGCAAACTCCAGTAAGCCCGATGGATCTCTAAGCCGATCAACAAAGCCCAAACCCAGTACCCAGCCGAAAGATGATGGGGCCGACGAATATTTAACAACCATTACTGGAGCATATGGGATATGGAACATGGAAAGATGCCATTATCCCTAATGTTTTTCACGAATTTGGGACAATATGGACCTTATGGCTATGACCACAACAGAGATGGTGGGGCCACTGGAGTTGTCAAGGTACGCTAGCAACTATATTGATCACAATGGGTTTTATATAAAACCAGTATCATCGTAAACCCATCCTTAAACTTGAGCGTCCAAATATTGAGATTTTTATATGTATACATTCTGTTGTTGAAGTTGATACAAAGTTAGTAATTTTAAGTAATTTTGTGAATAAAAATTATTTACATATTTACTTAATTTTAAAATTTTTAATAAATTTTATAATTTATTATATTTAATATTAATTTAATAATTAACTTATAATATCAGTTGATGATTTGGGCCTTATGTTAATCTCTATATTCTGAATATAATTATCAGAAAATGCAAAGAACCCAGCGACTTCAGCATTCCTCATTGGAGGGGTAGAGAATTTGACAGTATCCCTAGTGACCCCACTTGGATTATCTTCCTCGTGACCGTAAGGCCCATAAGTAATTCCTAAATTTGTGGTAAATGCTATTGCTGTGACATAAATGCCGTTTTGATTATGCCAATTCCCATATGCTCCAGAAATTGTTGTTATATATTCCCTGGATGCAAACTCCATACATATATTCGATGAGTGATAGGTACAAAGGGCACACCATGGAATATCCAACAAAAAATAAAAATTCTAGGCTCTAATACCATTATGTCTGGATCTGTAGCATGAGGCATCCAATAATAGTTAGAAAATTCATAATAACTTTCTTTTCGTATTAATTTGAAAATAGCTATTAATAGAATTACATATAATATTAGAACTTCTGAAGATAATGATTTAATAATTACAAAAGTGATGGGCTCTCTTATCACAGTCCAATTATTTCCTTTTTTCTTGTTCTAATTATACCTTTTATCAATTTTATCTATATTTATATGTACTCTAGTCATGACGTGTAGGAAGAATTGCATTTATATTTTTTTACAATCAATTTTTAATAAAATTCAATTCAATACTATGAGTATAATTATATTTTATAGTGATAATTCAATTGAATTCTTATATTTTAAAATTTTTCATACCAAATGGAATTATTGAGATTGAATTAAAATAAGTTAAAATAATTTTTTGTTTATTTTAAACTATTATAACCAGGTGAATGTTTTTGAAATATTAATTTTGTATAATGGATGCCAAAAAATATCAATATTTATAAATAGTGCCAACAAAATTTCAAATATGAAATAAGAGATTCCTAACAAAGCGTACTTACAGTAACAATGCCACCACTCTCGTAATGATTGCTGCAAATGAGTCTTCTCAAATTTAAATATGATAGTATCAAATCTGAAACTCACTAGTTTGATCACCTTAATTCTCTTTATGTTTCAATGCTATCAATAGCATGCCTCTGCGCCTCCCATAATCGCCTATAAATTCAACCCCTCAGGTCAGGGATGCTTAACTTCAACAACATATCACCTCTCACACACTCACAGAGGCAAATATACAATACCTATGGACTTTAGATTGATATATAAGGAGCTAAATGTTCTTCCTTTTAGTTCTAATGTAAGAACTCAACAGTTTTAACATGAATAAATGATTATTATAAGATTCCATTGATAAGTCTATGTTTATTTTGGCTAATGAGTTTGCTCATTTTACTTATTATCAAGCCTCACAATAGTCCTTTACTCCTAGTCTCATCACCAATGATAAGTTAGGTAAACCAACTACATATCTTGTATCATCATTTTGAAAATAAATCATAGAATCAAGTGCAACATATCATATCACAGATGACACAAGTCTTCTTTCATCTTTTAATCCTCACAAAAATTTTTCAAATATCTCTTTAATTGATGACTCAACTATTATTGTTATGGGTTGTAGAACTATGGTTCCCACATCAACCCTCTCATTGTTATGCATCTTGTGTTTATCTAATTTTTCTTTCAATTTAATCTCAATTAGTAAAATCACTCGAATCTTAAATTATTCTATTTCATTTTTTTCCTAATCATTATCCTTTTTGATATCTTATGATAGGGAAGATTGTTGGTAGAAAACATGAGTCTAAAGGTTTGTATGTTCTTAGAACCACGTCTTTGACGATGCCAAAATGCATTACTTATCTAACTGTTTTGACATCTTTTAAGATTGGGGCACCTATCCTTATATGTTTTAAAGAAATTATTTTCTTGTCTATAACATTTGTCTTCTTTAAATTATGAATCATGTTGCTAGACCACTTTTTTTTTTTTTTCAAATGAAGGTCACTAAGCAATTTTGGATTAATATTGTTTCCACTATCTATTTCTTAATTAATTGTATGCCCTAATTAGTTCTCAATAGTGATATTTCTTAGTCTATTTTATTTCCTCTTTATTTATTATTTCTAATTGAACTATATATTTTTGGGTGTAATTGTTTTGTTTGTGATGTTTGCTCTTATATGTTTAAATTAGATCCTAAATCCCTTAAGTGTGTCTTGTTTAGGTATTGTCATCTTCAAAAAGGTGCAAGCATTATTCTTTTGAATAGGGTCGTTATTTAATCTTTGCTAATGTTACATTTTTTTTAAACTACATTCTTTTTTTAGTCTCATATGTATAGTAGTGAAGGGGAGAAAGATGATTTTCTAGTATACATTACAATCAATAATACTAGTTCCACTAAGCCCACTAAACTACCTATTATTCAAGTGTATTCTCATTGTATTTCATATCATGATTCACATCCTCCACCAACTCTTTTATCTACAAATCCTAGTCTTGATCTTCTCATCACTCTTCGACAAGGCACGCAAAAATTTACTCAATCTTTTTCTTTATTTGTATCTTATAAATATTTGTTCTCTCCTTTGTGTTGCTTTATTGCTTTTCTAGATTATATTTCTATTCTTAAAATACTAGTTAACCTTGTTTTAGATTGCAGGCATCTCCTTATATGTTGTCACAGACTTGGCCTTATTTATCCAACGACTTATACGGCATTAGCAATTCACTTGACTCGAATGCTAGTTCAGTTTTCTCTAAGAACTAGAATGCTATTAGCAGAAGATAGAAAGATGCACATAAAGTAGACAAGAGATATGGAGAACTTGGAGAATATTATATTGCTTTAAGAATGCAAATACACTATTGCTTGGATATCTTACAAATGAGGTCCTTAAGGCTATATATAGTCATCTACCTCCTCAACGGATGGCTAGGATCTATTCAATCTAATGGTCACTATTCTCTTTCTAGAGTATTTTATGTAACTTTACGTCTTACAAGAAGATAAGGGAGTTATCTACAAGATTCTAAAGACTTCCACCTAGTTCTAGAATTATGGAGTGGTATCTAGAATAAGCCTTTTTAGTAGCTCAATTTGGGGCAGAATCACATGGCGCGTGACATTCTCCCTCAATCTGGTGTCGCCCTTATCGCATCCCTGTTATATGTCTCAATCACATCGACGTTGCTCCACAAAGTTAGCTCATGTTCCCAACTTACCTCACTATCAAGAAACCCTTTCCATTTAACAAAGTACTCAACATAACTCGGATGGGTGCCTTTCCTTGGAATGACGCGATGCGCCAATATCTCTTCCATGTCATGATCTGGCATGGTTGTTATAGCTGTAGGGGCTCTTTTTGATTTGCCCCTGGTCAGCTCCTCCTCAACAGGATGGTAAGGTTTTAGCAAACTTACGTGAAATACTGGATGCATCTTAAGGTGTGATGGTAAGGTTAATCGGTAAGCTAGTTTGCCAATCCTCTTCTCCATTAGGAAGGGTCCCTCGTAATGCCTTACTAGACCCTTATGCACCTTAGCAAACCTTTGGCTTTGATAGGGAAGGAGTTTCACCATTACCAAATTTCCTTCCTTAAACTCTAAGTGTCTCCTCTTGACATCAGCCCATTTTTTCATTCGCTTAGTAGCGTTAGCCAAGTGTGCTCGTGTCATGTCAGACTTCTCATGCCAACCCTTGGCAAACTTGAATGCAATAGGACTAGGCCCTTTGTAGCCAATTGCCAATGTGTGTGGAGTCATTGGTTGTAGTCCCGTAGTAACCTCGAATGGACTAGCCCTAATTGACTTACTTTTTTCTAGATTGTATGAGAATTGGGCTATGTCAAGCAACTTAGTTCAATCACTCTGGTTGGCACTTACATAATGCCTTAAGAACAACTCCAAAAAGACATTCATCCTCTCTATTTGGTCATCAGTTTGGGGATGAAAGCTTATGGAGAAGTTGAGCTTAGATCCCATCAACTTGAATAGCTCTATCCAAAATCTCTCGTTGAAGCAAGTGTTTCTATCGTTGACAATGGTCTTTAAGATGCCCTAGTATTTCACCACATACTTGAAAAATAGGCGTGTTGCATCTTCAGCTGTAAACTTTGAGGGTACAAGGATGAACACACCATACTTGATAAATCAATCTACCATTACCATGATGTTGGTACATCTATCCGACTTCAGTAGACACGTGATGAAATCTATTAAAACGCTCTCTCATGGCCTCTATAGAATAGGTAGGGGCTCTAGCAATCCCGATAGTTGGTGTTGCTCCATCTTGTCTTGTTGGCATACCAAACACGTCTTCATATAAAACTTAATTTCATCTCGCATTTGTGGCCAATAATATCCTCGCTATATAAGTGCCATGTCTTGCCCATTTTGAGTCATGGCATTTCTTAATAATCACCTTCCTTAATCCTTACCACTTTGGCATGTAAACTCTATTGCCTTTGGTAGTGAGCAATCTATCTTCATGCCAAAATTGGCATATCTTCCCATTACTTGCCAATTCCCCCAAACTCTTGGCTTGTGGGTCATGCTCCAATCCCTCTTTTACTTGTTTTATCAAAGAGAAGTTTGGACTTGTGATGGCAGTTAGTTCAACCTTTTTACTCAATGCATTGGCCATCAAATTAACCTTGCTCAGCTTATACTCCATCACAAAGTCGAATTCTGCTAAGAAAGCTTGCCACCTCTTTGCTTTGGCATTAATTTCTTTTGATTGAGGAAGTAACTTGTGGCAATGTTGTCTGTCTTTACGATGAACTTGGACCCCAATAAATAATGCCTCTAAGTTTGTAGGCAATACACCACTGCAGTTATCTCCTTCTCTTAGACTGTATAATAATGCTTGGTTTCATTTAACTTATAGCTTTAATACATAATGTGATACCTTTTTTGCATTAAAATACCACTAATTGCAAAATCCAAAGCATCGATATGTACCTCATATGGTTTAGTGTGGTTGGGAAGAGCCATCACTGGCTTGTTAGCTACTACTTGCTTGAGCACCTCAAACGCTCTTTGGCATCTAGTGTCCTAACTCTATATTATATTCTTCTTTAACAAATCAATGAGTGGAGTTGTAATAGAGGAATAGCCCTTTATAAATCTTCTGTAATAATTGACAAGTCCTAAGAAGGATTGTAACTCAGTTACCTTCTTTGGTGGCTCCCAATTATGGATAACTTACACCTTGGACTAGTCTAATCATAGTTTGCCTCCACTGATGATGTGCCCTAAGAATGTGACCTCTTGTTGAGAAAAGGCACATTTCTCCCTCTTCACATATAGCTCATATTCTTTTAATACTTGGAAAACTTGTTGTAGATGTTCAATATGCTCGTCCAACGTCTTACTATAGATAACAATATCATCCAAATACACTATGACAAATTTATCCAAAAACAACTCAAAGACTCGATCCATAAGAGTGCAGAATGTGGCAAGGGCATTAGTAAGTCCAAATGGCATAACTAAGAACTCAAAGGAGCCATACCTCGTAATACAAACGGTCTTTGGCTTATCTCCTTTTGCCATCCTCACTTGGTAATATCCTGATCTCAAATCCAACTTCATGAACCATTGCGCTTCACTTAGCTAATTGAATAAATCAACTATTCATGGAATGGGATATTTATTCTTCATGGTTATTTTGTTGAATGCTTGATAATTGATGCATAACTAAAATGACTCATCATGCTTCTTTTGGAAAAGCACGAGTGCACCATATGGAGCTTTTGATAGTTGAATGTAACCCACAACTAACAACTCCTTTAATTACCTCTTGATTTCCTTTGACTCAGGGGGTACCATTTGGTAAGGCACTGCAGCAGGTGGTCTTGAACTAAGGACTAATTCTATTTTTTGGCCCACCTCACATTTAGGTGGGAGCTTCTTAGGCAATTCGAGAGGTATCACGTTCTTAAACTCCTCTAGGATGTGAGAGAATTTCTTAGGTAGGACATTTGATGAGGAAGTATCCTTTCCATCTTTTAAGGATACAAGAAAGGTGTGTTGCAACTTCTTTACATTTTTAGAAAGTTGTATGGCCAAAATTTGCCTAAATTAAAGGCTGGTCTCCCTAGCCAAAGGCACCATGTATGTATTGTCTTCCTCTAAGATGCACATTATGTTGACAAAAGAAATAAGCACGACCTTAACATAGTCCATAAACTCTATACCAAACACAATTGGATAATCATCCATTGGTACAATAGAAAAGTCTATAAGGCCACACCATTCACCTATATGTACCTCTATACCATGAGTAATGCCGAAAATTGACTTTAGCTTTGAATTTACTGCCTTAAGCCATCCTCGCTCCTTGTTGTATTTGATGCCCAACTGTGTTACTTTCTCTTCTTGAAGGAAGTTGTTAGAAGCTCTGGTATCCATTAAGGCTTTAACCACTTGGTTACTCACCTTTGCTTCCACATATAATCGTCCTCTCTTCTTGGTTTTAGGCACTTCAATCTTAGCTTTGATGGCATTAAGGATTTGTAAGGATCTCATCCTCGTCTCTTTGCGTTGTTGCTGTTCCTCCCTTTCTTCAACTATGGTAAAAAGTTTGGCTTTCTTCTAGCAATCCCTAGCCTTGTGCAACCCATCGTAAAAGTAGCATTTGAAAGGTGGCCTGTCACTGCTTTGACCCTCCTTGGTGTTCTTCCCTTCCTTAGACCCATTAAACTTCTGAAAACTTCCTTTGTTCGAGGGACTATCTCCCTTACTCTTTCCCTTGCCAACCTTATCCTTATGAGACTTGTACTTTTTGGACTTCTTGAACTCTATTAGTAATTCGGCAATGGAAATAGTGGTGGTGAGATTTTGAACACCATGTCTTTGGATCTTCATCTTCGTCCAATTTTGTAAGCCATATTTAAATGCAAAGAATACTTCCTTATCGGGATAATCAAGAATTTCTAGCAACACTTCGGAGAATTCCTTCACATACTCTCGTATGCTTCCCTTTTATTGAAGATGCCTTAGCTTCACTCTCACCTCTTCCTCGACATTCTCTAGATACAATTGCTGCTTAAGTTTTTTCTTGAACTCGTCCTATGTGTTAATGATGCAAGTATCCCTTTCAATATCACTATACCTTATTCTCTACCATACCATTGCGGTATCCTTGAGATATAAGGTAGTACTATCAATCTTCTTGGCATCCTTTATGACACCAAGTGTCTTAAAGTATTATTCCAAACTCCATAAAAAATTATCAACCTCCTTCATGTTCCTTGACCCATTATGTATAGGCATTATGTTGATTGTCTTTCGACTGATTACTGGG
>JAFFZT010000279.1:7042-17676 GCA_019804595.1 Bruguiera parviflora | reverse complement strand
CAAATTATATGGCCTAGGATGTTTGGTTGTAGGCAAGTTCAATTTTTCCACCAATTCTATACTTGCTACATTAGTGCAACTACCTCCATCGATTATCAAGCAATAGAGTCTATCTTGAACTAAACATCGAGTATGGAAAATATTTTCACGCTAAATCACAGCATCATTCTCCTCCTTAACCTGCGCACTAAGGGCTCTCCTTGCTACTAAAAGCCTTCCACCATGCTCTGGATACTCTATCCCTTCATCAACATCACTAGCATCCTCTAATGGCGGCCTTTGGTCTTCATCACTAGCATCACTACCAGACACATAATCACCATTCCCCAGACATCTAAAGCATTTGATGTCTCTAGCTTTTCCTTCGGTGCCCTCAAGTTTTTCTTCAAATTTGCCCCTTTCCAGGCTGCCCCCAGTAGTCTTGGGTCTATGTGAATTGCCATTTTGCATATAAGTCATCTTCTCTTCCTTCTTCCCCCAGTTTGGCTTCCAAAAAGATGAACCTAAGTTCTGTCTATGACCAGAAGTGCTCCTTCCCTTAAGTTGCCTCTCAACTTTCATGGCAATGTGTACCACGTGTTCAAGCTCTACAAAGTGTTGCAGCTCTACCACATCAGCTATGGTCCTATTCAATCCTTGGAGGAACCTAGCCATGGTTGCCTCCCTATCCTCCATTACATTTGCCCTAACCATAGCAATTTCCATCTCCTTATGATACTCTTCCACACTCTTGGAACCTTGTGTAAGACTCTGCAACTTGTTATACAAATCCCTATAATAAGAGCAAGGAACAAATCTCCTTCTCATCACGGTCTTCAACTCATTCCAAGTTTCTATAGCCCTCTCAAAATTCCTTCTCCGTGTGGTAACTTGCTGGTCCCACCATACTACAGCATAATTAGTGAACTCTGCCATAGCTAACTTCACCTTCTTCTCCTTAGAGAAGTTGTGGCACTCATATATTTATTCTACCCTTCATTCCCAATCCAAATAGGCATCAGGGTTAGCTTTCCCTTGGAAAGAAGGTATTTTCATTTTAATACTACTAAGATTTTTGTCTACTCCTTCCTCCCCTCTATTTCCGTTATCCCAACCTCCATTGTACCTATCATAAACATTTCCATTGCCTCTTGCTGCTCTACCATTCCAATTACCACGTCCACCTCTAAAACCACCTCTGAAGTTTCTATTAGCATTATCACCGTCATCATAATAATCATCACCATCTTCACCAAGGTCATGTTGAAATTACTCCTTCATGACCCTCCCAGCTGGCCTCTTAGAATTGACACTTGATTCCCCTTCTATTTGATCCATCCTGTCTCGAACTTCCCAAAGCGCTTCGTCAATCCTCTCAAACTTCTATTCTAAGGATTTCATAAGCAATTTGAAATCTGGAACAACTACTTCCTCCTCTCCATGTGGGAAACTGCCTTCTTTATCATTAGACATCGTGCATGCAAGATTGTTAGTAAATAAAGAATATGTCTCATAAAACTCACTCCCTGCGTGTTTGCTCTCCACTCAACTACAGTAGTCCTCAACTCTCGTGTTTCACACAATAAATTGCAAAACTCTAAGAGCTCTTTTAGTAGTCCCAAGCAAACTAAATTCAGAACAAACAAAACTTGAATATATCAATCCTAGACCTACCTCTTAAGAGAAGTGACAGGACTAAGAAAATGGGCAATAAAGCAAATAGAATGATAAGAAATTCAATAATATGAGCAGTGCAATCAGACAACAATCAATTATCAAATATAATTGAGTAAATGAGCAATTGAGCAATGAACCCCTTTTCTTTTTCAGTTAACTAATGGGTATTTCTGTGGAAGGAACAAATATCAGAAAAGAAACCCACAAAATACACGATTTTGTTTCCTTTTTTTTGTTTTTGCATTTTTCTTTTTTTTCTCTTTTTGATTATTCAACCAACATCGAAGAATAGACAAAAGATATGATAACAATAGTATAACTAACCTGAGTTAGAGCCAAGGCTCTAATACCAAATGATACGAACTCCATTTATATGTAAACGGAACCCAACACCAATGTTGGTATAGGATCGTTCTAACAAAGGTTAAGGGATTTGGAGTTCTAACCCAATGATTATAAACAACCAAGCACCAGAACTATAAGATTCAGACGCCACTTTTAGCAACAACAACGTTGAAGAAGATAAGTCTAGTGAACCAACACACACAAGTATGAAAGTTCAGAATTAGTTCTCAAAGAACTAGAGAAAATAGCTCATACACTCATGAAAACGGGTCTGCCTCTCCCAGCCACCCTTCTTGCCCTTTTTATATGCTAACTCCCAGAAACCCTAACTAATAAGTTGGTCTTAATAAGGAAGTTTGTCCAACCCACTAAATAAGCCTGGCTTAATAAAAAACTTCGTCTAACCCACTAAATAAGCTAGTCATAATAAGGAATTTCATCCAGCCCACTAAATAATAATATAAACACATGAAAATAACCTACTTAAAGGCCCGATTATGGGCTCTCAAATCCAACCTCCTTCCCAAGGCCATGGTTGGCAAATTCCTCCACAGATGACACATTCGCAAGCCTTGGTGAAGACTCCATCCTCTTTAACTCGTACTTGGCAACTTCTTGATAGTAAATGTCGCACAATAGGTTGTTGAGAGCTTCCTTTATTTTCTTTGACCTTGCCCTTCTCATTGGTCCTCCAAGGTTTTGCAAAGTATCTACTCCCTTGTCGATTTGAGTTGGTACAATATGGTTTCCATCAAAAACTATGTTGAAACATACAAGTTTGTAATTCTAACATTT
Source organism: Bruguiera parviflora (assembly GCA_019804595.1). Taxonomy (NCBI): domain Eukaryota; kingdom Viridiplantae; phylum Streptophyta; class Magnoliopsida; order Malpighiales; family Rhizophoraceae; genus Bruguiera; species Bruguiera parviflora. Next base: position 14,880 of record JAFFZT010000279.1, on the reverse strand, counting down.
GCACACCAAAGCTATGTATCTCGTCAAATAGGGGCATCATTAATTTGGTCAGATTCTCATACCATGTTTGATTCACTCAGTCTCTAATGAATGGGCATGTCAGTTCATTTTGTGCCAACACAACACCTATCTTTCATTTCTAGGTTTTACTAACACAAAACAATCACCAAAATACTTTTCTACTAGCAACAAATACTATGTTGTAGCAAATAAGTTTGTCATTCGAACATTTCCACTCCAAATCGGTGTGTCTCATCAACTGTGCATGTCGTTAATTTGGTTGGCTTTTTATACCATATTTGATTCACTCAATTTCTAATGAATGGGCATGCAAGTTCATTTTGTGCCAACACCATGCCTATCTTTCATTTCTAGGCGTTACTAACACAAAACAATTGACAAAATACTTTTGTTGCAGCAGCAAATACTATGTTGAAACAAACAAGTTTGCCATTCTAACATTTGCACTCCAAACCCGAGTATCTCATCAAGTCGAGGTGTCGTTAATTTGGTTGGATTTTCATACCATGTGTCATTCACTCAGTTTCTAAAGAATGGGCGTGTAAGTTCATTTGGGGCCAACAAAATGCCTGTCTTTCATTTCTAAGTGTTACTAACAGAAAACTATCACCAAAATACTTTTATACTAGAAATAAATACTGTGTTGAAACATACAAGTTTGTGGTTCTAATATTTGCACACCAAAGCTATGTATCTCATCAAATAGGGGTGTTATTAATTTGGTTGGATTCTCATACCATGTTTGATTCACGTAGTTTCTAATGAATGGGCATGTCAGCTCATTTTGTGCCAACACAACACCTGTCTTTCATTTCTAGGTTTTTCTAACACAAAACAATCACCAAAATACTTTTCTACCAACAACAAATACTATGTTGAAGCAAACAAGTTTGTCATTGTAACATTTGCACTCTGAATCCATCTGTCTCATCAAGTGGGGGTGTCATTAATTTGGTTCGCTTTTCATACAATTTTTGATTCACTCAATTTCTAATGAATGGGCATGTAACTTCATTTTGTGACAACACCACACCTATCTTTCGTTTTTAGGTGTTACTAACCCAAAACAATTGACAAAAAACTTTTGTAGCAGTAGCAAATACTATGTTCAAACAACAAAGTTTGTCATTCTAACATTTGCACTCCAAACCCGAGTATCTCATCAAGTAGGGGTGTTGTGAATTTGGTTGGCTTTTCATAGCATGTTTGATTCACTCAGTTTCTAATGAATGGGCGTGTAAGTTTATTTAGGGCCAACAAAACACCTGTCTTTCATTTCTAGGTGTTACTAACAAAAAACTATCACCAAAATACTTTTGTACTAGAAACAAATATATTGTTGAAACATACAAGTTTGTGATTCTAACATTTGCACACCAAAGCTATGTATCATATCAAATAGGGGTGTCATTAAGTTGGTTGGATTCTCATACCATGTTTGATTCACTTAGTTTCTAATGAATGGGCATGTCAGTTCTTTTTGTGCCAACACAACACCTGTCAATCATTTCTAGGTTTTACTAATACAAAGCAATTGCCAAAATACTTTTCTACCAACAATGAAAACTATGTTGAAGCAAACAAGTTCGTCATTCTAACATGTGCACTCCGAATCCGTCTGTCTCATCAAGTGGGGGTTTCATTAATTTGGTTGGCTTTTCATACCATATTTGATTCACTAAATTTCTAATGATCAAGTGGGGGTTTCGTTAATTTGGTTGGCTTTTCATACCATGCTTGATTCACTCAATTTCTAATGAATGGGCATGTAAGTTCATTTTGTGCCAACAACACACCTATGTTTCATTTCTAGGTGTTACTAACACAAAACAATTGACAAAATACTTTTGTAGCTGCAGCAAATACTATGTTGAAACAAACAAGGTTGCCATTCTATCATTTGCACTACAAACCTGAGTATCTCATCAAGTAGGGGTGTCGTTAATTTGGTTGGCTTTTCATACCATGTTTGATTCATTCAATTTCTAATGAATGGGCGTGTAAGTTCATTTGGGGCCAACAAAACACTTGTCATCCATTTCTAGGTGTTACTAACAGAAAACTATTACGAAAATACTTTTGTACTAGAAACAAATACTATGTTCAAACATACAAGTTTGTGATTCTAACATTTGCAGACCAAAGCTATGTATCTCATCAAATGGAGGTGTCATTAATTTGGTTGGATTCCCATACCATGTTTGATTTACGCAATTTCTAATGAATGGGCATGTCAGTTCATTTTGTGCCAACACAGCACCTGTCTTTCCTTTCTAGGTGTTACTAACACAAAACAATCACCAAAATACTTTTCTACCAGCAACAAATACTATATTGAAGCAAACAAGTTTGTCATTCAAAGATTTTCACAACAAATCCGTGTGTCTCATCAAGTGGGGGTGTCATTAATTTGTTTGGCTTTTCATACTAGATTTGATTCACTCAATTTCTAATGAATGGGCATGTGAGTTCATTTTGTGCCAACACCACACCCATATTTCATTTCTAGGTGTCACTAATACAAATCAATTGAAAAAATACTTTTGTAGTAGCAGCAAATACTATGTTGAAACAAACAAGTTTGCCATTCTAACATTTGCACTCCAAACCCAAGTATCACATCAAGTCAGAGTGTCGTTAATTTGGCTGGCTTTTCATACCATGTTTGATTCACTCAGTTTCTAATGAATGGGCATGTAAGTTCATTTGAGGCCAACAAAACACCTCTCTTTCATTTCTAAGTGTTTCTAAGAGAAAACTATCACCAAAATACTTTTGTACTAGAAACAAATACTATGTTGAAACATACAAGTTTGTGATTCTAACATTTGCACACCAAAGCTATGTATCTCATCAAATAGGGGTGTTATTAATTTGGTTGGATTCTCATACCGTGTTTGATTCACTCAGTTTCTAATGAATGGCCATGTCAGCTCATTTTGTGCCAACACAACACCTGTCTTTCATTTATAGGTTTTACTAACACAAAACAATCACCAAAATACTTTTCTGCCAGCAACAAATACTATGTTGTAGTAAACAAGTTTGTCATTTTAACATTTGCACTTCGAATCCGTGTGTCTCATTAAGTGGGGGTGTCATTAATTTGGTTGGCTTTTCATACCATATTTGATTCACTCAATTTCTAATGAATGGGCATGTAAGTTCATTTTGTGACAACACAACACCTATCTTTTGTTTTTAGGTGTTACTAACACAAAACAATTGAAAAAATACTTTTGTAGCAGCAACAAATACTATGTTGAAACAACCAATTTTGCCATTCTAACATTTGCACTCCAAACCCAAGTATCTCATCAAGTAGGGGTGTTGTTAATTTGGTTTTCTTTTCATAGCATGTTTGATTCGCGTAGTTTTTAATGAATAGGCGTGTAACTTTATTTAGGGCCAACAAAACACCCGTCAATCATTTTTACGTGTTACTAAGAAAAAACTATCACCAAAATACTTTTGTACTAGAAACAAATACTATGTTGAAACATAAAGTTTGTGATTCTAACATTTGCACACCAAAGCTATGTATCTCATCATATAGGGGTGTCATTAAGTTGGTTGTATTCTCATACCGTGTTTGATACGAACTCCGTTTATATGTAAACGGAACCCAACACCAATGTTGGTATAGGATCGTTCTAACACAGGTTAAGGGATTTGGAGTTCTGACCCAATGATTATAAATTACCAAGAACCAAAACTATAAGATTCAGACGCCACTCCTAGCAACAACAACGTTGAAGAAGATAAGTCTAGTGAATCAACACACACAAGTATGAAAGTTCAGAATTAGTCTTAAAGAACTAGAGAAAATAGCTCATACACTCATAAAAACGAGTTTGCCTCTCCCAGTCACCCTTCTTGCCCTTTTTATATGTGAACTCCCAAAAACCTTAACTAATAAGCTGGTCTTAAGAAGGAAAATTGTCCAAACCACTAAATAAACTGGACTTAATAAGGAATTTCATCTAACCCACTAAATAATAATATAAACACATGAAAATAACCTACTTAAAGGCCCAATTATGGGCACTCAAATCCAACTTCCTTCCCAAAGCCATGGTTCGCAAATTCCTCCACAGATGACACATTCGCAAGCCTTGGTGAAGACTCCATCCTCCTTAACTCGTACTTGGCAACTTCTTGATAGTAAATGTCGCACAATAGGTTGTTGAGAGCATCCTTTATTTTCTTTGACCTTGCCCTTGGCATTGGTCCTCCAAGGTTTTGCAAAGTATCTACTCTCTTGTCGATTTGAGTTGGTACAATATGGTTTCCATTAGTGTTTGATTCACTCAGTTTCTAATGAATGGGCATGTCTGTTCATTTTGTGCCAACACAACACCTATCTTTCATTTCTAGGTTTTACTAACACAAAACAATCACCAAAATACTTTTCTACCAGCAACAAATACTATGTTGAAGCAAACAAATTTATCTTTCTAACATTTGCACTCCGAATCTGTATGTCTCATCAAGTGGGGGTTTCATTAATTTGGTTGGCTTTTCATACCATATTTGATTCACTCAGTTTCTACTGATCAAGTGGTGGTTTTGTTAATTTGGTTGGCTTTTCATACCATATTTGATGCACTCAATTTCTAATGAATGGGCATGTAAGTTCATTTTGTGCCAACAACACACCTATGTTTCGTTTCTAGGTGTTACTAACACAAAACAATTGAGAAAATACTTTTGTAGCAGCAGCAAATACCATGTTGAAACAAACAAGGTTGCCATTCTATCATTTGTACTGCAAACCCGAGTATCTCATCAAGTCAGGGTGTCGTTAATTTGGCTGGCTTTTCATACCATGTTTGATTCACTGAGTTTCTAATGAAGGGGCAAGTAAGTTCATTTAGGGCTAAGAAAATGCTTGTCTTTCATTTCTAGGTGTTACCAACAGAAAACTATCACCAAAATACTTTTTTACTTGAAACAAAAACTATGTTGGAAGATATAAGTTTGTGATTCTAACATTTGCACACCAAAGCTATGTATCTCATCACATAGGGGTGTCATTAATTTGGTTGGATTCTCTTACCATGTTTGATTCACTTAGTTTCTAATGAATGGGCATGTCAATTCATTTTGTGCCAACACAACACTTGTCTTTCATTTCTAGGTTTCACTAACACAAAACAATCACCAAAATACTTTTCTACCATCAAGAAATACTATGTTGAAGCAAACAAGTTTGTCATTCTAACATTTTCACTCTGAATCCATGTGTCTCATCAAGTGGGGGTGTCTTTAATTTGGTTGGCATTTCATAACATATTTGATTCACTCAGTTTCAAAAGAATGGGCGTGTAAGTTCATCTAGGGCCAACAAAATGCCTGTCTTTCATTTCTAGGTGTTAATAACAGAAAACTATCACGAAAATAATTTTTTACTAGAAACAAAAACTATGTTGAAACATACAAGTTTGTGATTCTAACATTTGCACACCAAAGCAATGTATCTCATCAAATAGGGGTGTCATTAATTTGGTTGGATTCTCATACCATGTTTGATTCACTCAGTTTCTTTTGAATGTGCTTGTCAGTTCATTTTGTTCCAAGACAAAACTTGTCTTTCATTTCTAGGTTTTACTAACACAAAACAATCACCAAAATACTTTTCTATCATTAGCAAATACTATGTTGAAGCAAAGAAGTTTGTCATTCAAACATTTGCACTCCGAATCCATGTGTCTCATCAAGTGGGGGTGTCATTAATTTGATTGGCTTATCATACCATATTTGATTCACTAAATTTCTAATGAATGGGCATGTAAGTTCATTTTGTGCCAACACCACACCTATCTTTTGTTTTTAGGTGCTACTAACACAAAACAATTGACAAAATACTTTTGTAGCTGCAGCGAATACTATGTTGAAACAAACAAGTTTCCCATTCTAACATTTGCACTCCAAACCCGAGTATCTCATCAAGTAGGGTTGTCGTTACTTTGGTTGGCTTTTCATAACATGTTTGATTGACTCAGTTTCTAATGAATGGGTGTGAAAGTTCATTTGGGGCCAACAAAATGCCTGTCTTTCATTTCTTGGTGTTACCAACAGAAAACTATCACCAAAATACTTTTTTACTAGAAACAAATACTATGTTGAAACATACAAGTTTATGATTCTAACATTTGCACACCAAATCTATGTATCTCATCAAATAGGGGTGTCATTAATTTGGTTTGATTCTCATACCATGTTTTATTCACTCAGTTTCTATTGAATGGGAATGTTTGTTCATTTTGTGCCAACACAACACCTTTCTTTCATTTCTAGATTTTACCAACACAAAACAATCACCAAAATACTTTTCTACCAGCAACAAATATGATATTGATGCAAAGAAGTTTGTTATTCTAACATTTGCACTCCGAATCCGTGTGTCTCATCAAGTGGGGGTGTCTTTAATTTGGTTGGCTTTTCATACCATATTTGATTCACTAATTTTCTAATGAATGGGCATGCAAGTTCATTTTGCGCCCACACCATACCTATCTTTTGTTTTTAGGTGTTACTAACACAAAACAAATGACAAAATACTTTGGTAGCTCCAACAAATTCTATGTTGAAACAAACAAGTTTGCCAATCTAACATTTGCACTCCAAACACATGTACCTCATCAAGTAGGGGTGTCGTTACTTTGGTTGGCTTTTCATAACATGTTTGATTCACTCAATTTCTAATGAATGGGTGCGTAAGTTCATTTGGGGCCAACAAAACACCTGTCTTTCATTTCTAGGTGTTACTCACAAAAAACTAACAGCAAAATTCTTTCAATAGAAACAAATACTATGTTGAAACATACAAGTTTGTGATTCTAAAATTTGCACACCAAAGCTATGTATCTCATCAAATTGGGGTGTCATAATTTTGGTTGGATTCCCATACCTTGTTTGATTCACTCAGTTTCTATTGAATGGGAATGTTAGTTCATTTTGGTCCAACACAACACCTGTCTTTCATTTCTAGGTTTTACCAACACAAAACAATCACCAAAATACTTTTCTACCGGCAACAAATACTATGTTGAAGCAAACAAGTTTGACATTCTAACATTTGCACTCCAAATCCATGTGTCTCATCAAGTGGGGGTGTCATTAATTTGGTTGGCTTTTCATACCATATTTGATTCACTCAATTTCCATTGAATTGGCAAGTGAGTTCATTTTGTGCCAACACCACACGTATCTTTCGTTTTTAGGTGTTACTAACACAAAACAATTGAGAAAATACTTTTCTAGCAGCAGCAAATACTATGTTGAAACAAACAAGGTTGCCATTCTGACATTTGCACTCCAAACCCGAGTATCTCATCAAGTAGGGGTGTTGTTAATTTGGTTGGCTTTTCATACCATGTTTGATTCACACAGTTTCTAATGAATGAGTGTGTAAGTTCATTTGGGGCCAACAAAACCCCTGTCTTCCATTTCTAGGTGTTACTAATAGAAAACTATCAGCAAAATGGTTTTGTAGTAGAAACAAATACTATGTTGAAACATACAAGTTTGTGATTCTAACATTTGCACACCAAAGCTATGCATCTCATCAATTGGGGATGACATTAATTTGGCAGCAAATACTATGTTGAAACAATCAATTTTGCCATTGTAACATTTGCAGTCCAAAGCCGAGTATCTCATCTAGTAGGGGTGTTGTTAATTTGGTTGGCTATGTACTCATCAAATATGGGTGTCATTAATTTGGTTGCATTCTCATACCATGTTTGATTCACTCAGTTTCTATTGAATGGGTATGTCAGTTCATTTTCAGCCAACACAACACCTGTCTTCCA
>JAFFZT010000278.1:0-17982 GCA_019804595.1 Bruguiera parviflora | reverse complement strand
GTGTCTGCTATGGATCTTTTGTGGGTTGTCTACTTCTATTTTTCCCTTTTTCTTGTTGGTCATATATCTGTTGCATGGGACCAAAATAACCAATATATTCCTATCCAGAGCTATATTTTTTTCTTTATCTTTTTATATTGTTATGACTTATGATACACTGCATACGTTGTCTGATTGCGATATTGGGTTGTCTGTAGCTGAGTGTTTCAAGGATCGGACTGATGTACAATGCCTACATAGATGGCAGAAGGTCTTGAATCCAGAACTTGTTAAAGGCCCATGGTCAAAGGAGGTAACTACTTGGTTATTTCTCTTCTCTGTTGGTTTCTGACTTTGCTTCAGTTTTTGCTAATATAATTGTAGTTATGATAATTAACAACAGACATCTGTCTTTCTTGGAAATTATAAACAGGAAGATGAAATTATAATTGAATTGGTAAACAAATATGGGCCAAAAAAGTGGTCCACAATTGCACAGCATTTACCTGGACGCATTGGAAAGCAATGCAGAGAAAGGTAAGAGTTTGGGGTTTTGTAAGACCTTGCAATTATTCACAGTCCCACATGTATGTCTTTTTTCTTGTCGCCATAAATCAGCAGTCATATTGTTGCACTGGCAACTGATACTTACATAATTACTTTAGGTGGCATAACCATCTTAATCCTTCGATCAATAAAGAGGCATGGACCCAACAAGAGGAGTTGACCTTGATTCATGCTCATCAGATGCATGGGAACAGATGGGCAGAGCTGACAAAATTCTTGCCTGGAAGGTTTGTCCATTTCTAATTTATTAGTGAAAGAAAATGCACAATTTTGTGTTTTAGCTTTATGAGAGTGGTTTACATTATTTATTACTTATCTGCTCTGAGTCCATCTCTTTTCATGCTTTCATTGCTCACATTTGGTATTTTCTACCATAGTTAAATTAGTTAGCATGAACAGCTGTTGCTTTGAATTTCATCTTAACCAATGCAAGTTGTTATCCTTTTATGCATGTATGCTCAACAGGACTGACAATGCTATAAAGAATCACTGGAACAGTTCGGTGAAAAAGAAACTGGAGTCATACATGGCATCAGGTCTATTAGAACAGTGCCAAGCCCTTCCCCTTGCTGGACATCAACATCAATCTATGCCTTTATCTTCTTCAAGGATGCAGAGCAGTGAAGATGAAAGTGGTATGAAAAGTGTTGCTGAGACCGAGGAAATATCAGAATGCAGTCAGGCATCCATGGTTCTTGGTTGCTCTCAGTCTGCAAGTGACGTGGGCAATGCAGTTACGCATACAGGAAAAGAATTTCAGTTCCCTGAAGAGTCTGGTCTTCGAAAGGAGCAAGGCTCCAGTCCAGGATCTTGTGCTGAACAGTATTATACATCTTTGGGAGATGCAACCTTTTCCATCCCAGAAATACCATGTGAAATGGGCTGCTCTTCCAACTTTTTCCCACAAAATTTCTCACATAACAGTGTAAATTCTTCTGGCGGGGATTACAAGCTTAGTTTACAAGAGTTGCCTGGTATGCCTTCAACAGAACTAGGGCAGGATTCATCAGGGTTACCAACTGATTGTACTGCTGCTAAAGAAATCCATGAACTGGTGAATATCACTGGAAGTACCTCTAAATCAGAACAGATGCTAATTTCTGATGATGAATTTTGTAGGATCCTTTTCTCAGAGGCAATTAATGGTATAGATTTTCCTTCTGCAAGTATCACAAAAAGTCCTGGCATGGTTAATTTGGCTGGTTGCGCAAATTCCTTACTTCATCAACCACAAGACCTCCAGACACGTGAGATGGAAACAGCTACAGCCTCACAATCCTCACTTCCTCAACCACGAGATATCCAGACATGTGAGATGGGAACAGCTACAGCTACAGCCTCACAATCATGTTGTCCTTCAAGGTCTGATGTAGAATTTCCTTCTGTAAGTGTCACTGAAGGCCCAGGCAAGGATGACTACGTTGGATGCACAAATTCCCCACTTCATCAAATGCAAGACACACAGAAATTTGAGATGGAAATGGGTACAGCCTCACGATCATATTGTCCTGCAAGGCCTGGGGTATCGGCAAATTCAGTCTGTCAATCATTTATCTCTTGTCCCTTGCTACTACCTGCAGATGACGATACACCTATGTGTGTCAGGGATCCCAATCAGTTAGTTGATCATGAGCATGAACTTACAACTATTCATGATGGCTTTATTTATGCCAATGATTCCGCCAACTCCCCTTGTGATGATGGTAATGATAATACAGACCTGCAAGAGCAGTCATATTTGAAGGAACATTCAAAATTGGTACCTGTGAATACTTCTACTTCGGCTTCAGATCCACAATCTTGTCCAGTGGACAAAAACCCAAAGTCAGATATGTTACAGCAGGATGCAGGTACTTTATGCTATGAGCCTCCTCGTTTCCCTAGCTTAGACATTCCCTTTTTCAGCTGCGATCTTGTATCTAGCAGTGACATGCAGCAAGAGTACAGTCCCCTTGGCATCCGGCAGTTGATGATGTCTTCCATGAACTGCATATCTCCATTTAGGTTATGGGACTCACCATCTCAAGAGGGCAGCCCAGAAGGTGTACTGAAAAGTGCTGCCAAGACTTTCACATGTACACCATCTATTTTGAGAAAAAGAAACCGCGATCTATTGTCACCTTTTTCTGACAGAAGAGGTGACAAGAAGCTTGAGATTGCTACTTCAAGCTTGACTAAAGAATTTTCACGTCTGGAGGTGGTTTTTGATGAGAATGAGAATCACAAAATTTCTCAGCTGTCCTCATCATATAATCAGAAAGAAGCCCCTGGTCCATCTGATGAAGATAAAGAAAATCTTGATCCCTCTCTTGTTCGTGGACCAGATAAGAAGATAGATTGCTCTGCTCCGGTCATTAAAATTTCAGATGTAAGTCTCGATGGAAGTATTTTTGAAGCCAGTATGAAGCAAGAAGATGTTGATGGTGATATGAAGTCCAAGTGTCCTGATGTTAGCAGTAGAAATGTGAGTCCTTTTGCCAGAATCTTTTCTCTCCTTGTCTACCTGTCTTCTTCTGTTATTTGGGTGGTGTTTGCTCTGTTGTGGGAATCCAGTTGTTTGTTTAATTTGCATCACTGTTCTAGCTCTGTTGGCAAGACTGCAGTTTTAACCAGTTGGTCCACGGGATTACCGTCCTTGCGCTTGGTTGATTGCATTTACATTTATTGCGTCATTCTTGATCCTTGTTTTCCCGGTAGCAAATGCCCAACCCTTTGTACTTAATCTATTTGTCTATCTCTCCCTTGCTCTCTGAAAAAAACACAAAAAAAAAAAAAAACACAGATGCAAGAGTCTTCTGGAGTCATTTTTGAAGACAACTTGGATGATCTGTTATTATTTTCTCCTGATCAAGCTGGATTTAAGGCAGACAGGGTATTTGGTCCAAGTATTCGTACTCCAAGGAATTTGTGTCGTAAAGTCTTGGGAACTTTATCGGAACAAGCCATTGCCCCAGAATCTTGTGCATCTGGAAATCCATGCCAGATCAACTCCCCTACCTCACGCAGGAATGACCACAGGAGTCAGTCAGTTGCAGCAACAGTAGCACCATTCGAGAATACAATTGGTAAAAGGGGAAATGATGCTACACTTGAACATTTTAACCTGTAAGTTTAAGCTGCATCTATTTCATGACCTTAATACACTAGCTTCATATTGAAGGAGGGATGTTGTTGATGGTCAAAGTGTCCAAATCATTCCAGTTTAATGTCATTTGATTAATATGATCAGTTAGATTTTCTTTCTGATCAGCGGGACCTGCTAGAAAAATTGGCTTGCACTCATTTCTTTTTCCATGTTGGATGAAATACTTTATGTTTCTTGTCTTATCATCAGCATTTACAAGACACTGCGTTAATCATAATTCTTTCTAGATTTGGTGAAACTCCCTTCAAAAGAAGCATTGAATCCCCTTCGGCATGGAAGTCTCCTTGGTTTATGAATTCCTTTCTACCTGGCCCAAGAATTGATACAGAAATATCGATTGAGGTATGGTACACTCTTTTAAACTCCTTGAGTTACAAACAAGGCTTTGAGCTCATTCAGAATACTTAAAAAAATATGTTTCCAGGATATTGGATATTTGATGAGTCCTGGTGATAGAAGCTATGATGCCCTTGCGTTGATGAGGCAGCTGAGTGAGCATACTGCCGCTGCTTATGCTGATGCCTTGGAGGTTCTAGGAAATGACACGCCTGAATCGGTATTAAAAGAAAGACATTCCAGCAAAGGTAACATGGGCCAGGAGAACAATCATGGATCAAATAATCAGCTTGAGTTAGCTTCCAATGGCTTGGTATGAATGGCTGCACATAACTTGTCTATAAAATTGCTTGTGTATACTCCTTCAGTTCTCTTCCAGTGTACTGCCACGTAGATATAGTGTCGTATTAAGACGGACTGAAAATATTTTCTTGGAACAATTGCAGGCTGAATGTCGTGTCCTTGACTTCAGCGAATGTGGGACACCTGAGAAGGAAACTGAAAATGGAAAATCCTCAACTGCCACAGGCTCTTCGAGCCCGTCTACCCATGTGTCGAAGGATTGCAGATGGCAGTCTCTCATGGATTGAAGCTTTCATCTGTTAAAAATTGTAGCTATGTTATATATGTATACCATTTTCTCAATTCTTTTGTTATGGCTGTCATCTCATGCAACTAAGATTCGAATTTAATGGATGACAAGTTTTTTTTATGTACTATAGTTTTATTCTGAAATACCTAAATAAAGAGGATTCTATATATCTTCTTCTTCCTATATGAGATTCCTTTAGTAAATTCTTGACAAACAAATCAAATCAATTAGTTGTTAAATATTGACTGAGACTTCTGCGATTCTCACTTTCAGTGTTCTCAAACTAAAAATTTGCCCGAACAAATTATCAATTATGGAAGTTCGGTCGTGAGAAGCTCGCCTTCCACCACCTAATATGAGCCAAGTCGAGAAAATTTCTCAGGGAAACCATCGAAACAAACGTGAAAAAACAGAAAGCAGAACGGATTTCCAGCGAACATTTAATAAATGGAAGAATATTTACGACTGTAATAGAGCATTGCGGAAATAAAAAACCACTTGAAGCAAGTCTTTCGTTTCCCTTCAATGTGGAATTCTCATTAGCTTGCCCCCTGAGATCAGAAAAGTTCGCCAGTTAATTATTAACTATTTGACTTTTTCCCAGTGGATTAATTCTTTCGATTTCTCTCGATAATTCACGATATTATTTTGTTAATGTCCATCTTCACCAGACTCAATCTGTACCAAACTTTTTCTTCCTTTTTAATCAAAAGCATATCCTCACGATGATTATAAGACCACACCAAAGTAAGTTCCTTCAAATTTTTTAGGTGTTAGCCGGTGATGAAAGTGTGGAGAGTTCTGAGGTAGCAATGAACTCGCTGCTCATTTTGGCTTAAACCCAATTTGCTTGTTTGCTTCTTTTTGTATCTCTTGAATCAATAAAAAGTACAGCGAGAGAGACCAATAATGGCAATGCTCCGGCAGGCGAGAGAAAGTGGCTGTTGAGGCATGCACAAGGACATGAAATTTGACAGGGAAATGATATTAGTCAATCCTGCTTAGAAGGAACCACCACTTGCAAACTTGCTACCGAGCAATGTGGGTAACGGCTGCACATATCGCATCTGCTAGATGAGAGACAGTCTTAGCACTCAGGCCCGCCATGTTAATCCTCCTGCACGTGTCATTAGAACATCATGTTAGTATGTCTTCAATAATCCTAATCCATTTCTAATCTAAATAAGATGTTATCCAACCGTGAGCAGGAAAGTAGCAGAATTGCTGGCAGGATTGTAAGTACATATCATCAAACCAACATTCATAGGATCAAATTATGGTGCAAGCATTTCTAAAAGGTATTAGGCAACCACTCCTGAAAGGTGCAATCGTTAAATGACCATTCGTTCATCGAGAAATTCTATGCCTTGAGATTATAGAATTTACCCGTCAGGTGACATGTAGATGTGATACTCTTTAGCAATGAAGGCAACTTGCCCTGCACTTAATCCCGAGAAAAAATACATTCCAGCTTGTCTCAGAATGTGGCTCCAATCACCAGGGGTACCTGCCAAACAAGGGATGATGGCATACCTATATGAGACAGGAAAGTAAAAGGATGGACATCAAAACTCTTCAAAAACAATCAAATTTATTGTTTTTTGCCTAGAAATTACATATTAGTTGACAAGCAAAGTCAGTAGTGACTTCCGTCCCAGTACTTTGGCTTCTTTACAGAATCACCATTTTAAGTAGAGAAATTTAAATTCCAAACTAAAAATGCCACTCTTTGGAAAATGGCTACACTTAAACAGAAACTGGTAGTGTAAAATTTATGGTTCTCCTTTTGTTTCATGATCACAGTTTCGAAGCCTAGTAGCTCCAACATTTTACTGCTGATAGCTTTTGATGGATAATGAATTCAAGCTTCAACAGTCATGAGAAATTTAAGGTGCACAGAAGCCAAAGTAAATAAGTATTTGTGTTAAATTTTTGACACAAACACAAAATAGCTATGTAGGCTTACCTCTTTCTTGTAAAGCATAAAGAAGTTTCTGCCGCAGATCAATGATACGGTCAATCATCTGCCTCAACTCAGTAGTCCAATTGTTGTACATTTCCCTGCAGCATGATCCTGACAAACTTAAGAGGGGAAGAAGTGTTCGACATCTACTTTTTCTAGCTTTCATTTTTATCTTTTTTTCTACGTTTTGAGGTCACTGTTGTCCATCTTACATGCCATATATCATGGTAACTCCATATGGTTAGCATCATGAACCTTAAATTTTAAACCATAAATAAGATAAAACAGAATCATTTCATCTATTCTTTACTACTTGGATCCAAATAAAAAACCTTGCTGGGCAACTTTTTCAGAGAAGATATGTAGCTGTTCTATGATACCTATCCTTCAGGATAGCAGTGGCAATGGCTGCTCCATGAATAGGTGGATTTGAATACATGGGTCTTATCACAAGTTTCAGCTGGCTTTCTACCCGGCTTGCCAGATCTGCAGTCTTGCACACCTGCAAATAATAGCCTTCTTGAGGTTCCACTGACAAAATAACCATGGAAGTGGCTTGTCCACAGGTTATGAATAATGATGCAGCAAAGCAAAAATGAGAGCTTATGAAAATAGACATGCGGAGCAGTTGTTTTGAAAGGTCACTGCATTGCATGCAACACGTCAAAAATAGGGGGAAATATATGATAGTGCCTTACAATGTTAAGTGCACCAACACGTTCTCCATAAAGTCCCATGTTTTTTTGAATAAGACTGAGCTACAAGGCATTCACCACCGTCTGCAACAAACATTCGAACAGACTGCACATCCATATCCATATTTCCACTCACAATACCCTATATTGCGTATGTCCCATGAATAAAAGGAACAAGAACTTAGAGGAGGCAATGGTTGTCCAGTTTATAGAGAGTGTTTGAGCTCAAATATAATGAACATGTACCTGATAAGCACAATCAAAGAAAGGTAGTAGTCCTTTTGACCTCATTAGCTGTCTGATCTGCTCCCACTGTTCTGGAGCTGGATCAATACCAGTAGGATTATGACTACATGCTTGTAGGAGCACTACAGCTCCAGGTGCTGCAGAACTAAGGTCCTCCAATAGTCCTTACCCCAAAAGCACATTCAAAGGAGTTAACATTGCAGAATAAACAAATGAAACAACAGTATCCTACACAAGTAGAGAGACACAGAGGCATGCGCAATTTTATAGAAAACAAATATATAAACTCAACTAACATCCATAGTTTGAAGGAAGAGATCAATAGAATTCCATATAAACCGCATTGAACCACACAAGTTGACATCGAAGGTGAGTGATACGAAAAATTAGCCTTATATCTATAGCAGACATCCCAGGATTGCAGACCTGGAAAGTCCAGACCTCGTGTCGTTGGGTCATAGTAGCGGTAGGTCTTTAGAGAAAGACCCATGGCTAAGAAAAAGTTTGGATGATTTCCATAAGTTGGCTGGGATAGATATATTATGCGCTGCATCAAGAAAGACAAACAGTTCAACTGGCACATAATTGTAATCGGATAGCAAGAGAATAAGGAAAAAGCAGAGGTTTGGAGACAAACAGGCAATTAAGGTGAGTTATTTACTTGGTGGCAGTGTTTTGCCAAAAACTCAGCTCCAATCCTTAGTGAGCCACTACCAGATAAGCACTGGACTGTAGTCACTCTGCTCTCTCTGATAGCAGGGCTGTTTCCAAGAATATAAACTCAATATTTCAGTTTCATTATAAAATCTTACTCTCTTAACCATTTTCTTGCACGAATTGAGTGATTCAATACATATGAAAGTTGCAAGAGTCCTAAATAGGATATAAAATTGTTTAAGCATCAATTTTCCATTGAGAAAATTCCAAAGAATGCATCCGCTCACAAATTGAGAAAATTTCAAAGGATGCATGCACTCCTAAAACAAATATATATCAGCATGCACTCCTAAAACAAATATATATCAAGTGCATGCGGTACCTGTCAGCACCAAACAGGAGTTCAGCACTCAATTTATTGAATTGTGACAATCCAGTAATAGGAAGATATTCCTTGCTGGCAGACCTGAATAACATGTAAATCGACATTTATCACTATCAGAACTTACTAGTTAAACTGCTGTTAAAACAATGAAATACCCTACAAGTCATCAAGAAGCAGCTGCTCTGCTTGTTTAACCACGTTCAACAGATGAGGCTTTCCATCCTGTGGTTTCATCAATAAAGAATACCCAGAATAGCATCATCAGATATAAACAGTGCAATACAGGAAAGCCTACATAATTTAAGCATAAGGCAACTTTATCACTATGGTTATCACAGACACCAATATATATATATATATATATATATATATATATATGATGTCCAGATGGCTGTTTCTGCCATTGCTCAAGTTCTACTCTACAAGCATATACCCATTCTATAATAGTCATGGTATTGCCGTCATACCATGAATCAATCATAATATAAGAACCAACACAGAAAACTCTCAAACTAAAAGGCATTTTCTTAAAGATCATGAGACATCTGGTGACGAAATGACATTGCCTCCGTGACAATTATAAGTCAATTAATTTTTTTGTTTTTATGTGAACCCACCGAACAATTTCAAGTAACCATTGTGGTCGCAAGAATGTTAATAACCTTCTTCCAAAACACAAGAAATGATGCTTTACCTCCGTTCGATAAACACCAAAGCTCAAATTCAGCTTAACCGGGCTTCGATCTTCCCCATAAGCAGCAATTACCTGTTCAGACCAAATGTAATAGTTTACGATCAAAATCACTAAAAGCAAAAGCCTGCTTTCATAACATTACAGTGCTCACTCAAGTAACGTGATAATAGACTGTCCCACCGGAGCGCCAGTCTTATAAGCATGAACTAAAGCAACGTTCTTTCCTTTAATTCTGATCCATGAAGCATATAACAGTAATGTCATCCTCATAATTATTATTTATTATAATTCTTTTTTATTATTTAATAATTATCTATTATTATTATTATTATTATTTTTAAATTAATAAATAAAATTATATTTTTTAATAGACCGAATTATATTTCTAATAAGTGAGATTATATTTCTGATAATATTTTATTAAATCTATATAATTATAATGTTATATGATTTTTGAAGTTAGACAATAATATCATCAAACTTTTTAATTTATTGAAAGCCGATCTTTTCAAGGTGATCATTAGAAACTAATTCCTTTGAAGTGATCAATTCTATTTTTTTTATTTATTCTTTTTAATCCCAATTTTTCACTCTATATTTCAAATCTATATTCCCAAAATAGTAGATTCTCATCATCTGTATCAGAGTACCATTCTTAGGGGCTTGTTCCATCCCTTCCTACCAATAAAAAAAAAACAAAAAAAAAAAATATGCCATTTACTTGACAATACAAGAAAATCCTAGGTATCACCAACTTGCAATCTTACAGTATATTTTCACACAACTCTTTCGATTCAAATGTTAGAGTATTTTGAGTTGAAGAATTATTGTTTCTCATGCAATAATCTTTTAAGAAATTCGAACAAATACAAGAACAAATGTAAGAGTCCTTTAAACATATAGTTTTTTTGAACATATAATTTTTTTGAATCACGAAGTCGATTAAAAGACAATACTTTTGGATCTACCAGTAAGCAAGGAGAACTCATGGAGTCTTGTGGAGACACCAATTGTGACTATACCCAATCACATACAAGAGTAGAATTTTCTCGCTGGGACGAGAGTGATTCAGCAGGTTAGATCTCTCCAGCGGAAAAATATTTTTGCTTTCATCGTACACCAAAACTCCTTAAAGTTGAAATTGTTTCTATTCAATTAGAAAGTGATGCAATCCAATGGTATGATTGGGTCGAAACATATGGCAGAATTCTAACGTGGGTTGAATTCACTAAAAACCTTTTCGTGCGATTTGAGCCCTCGGAATACCACAATGTTAATGGAGAGTTCGCAAAAATTCGTTAGATATCCACCGTCCTCCAATATCAAAGTCAATTCGATCGACTTGCCAATCGAGCTAAAGATTGGTCTGAAAGACAATTGGTGAGAACATTCGTTGAAGGGCTTACTACTAATATCAACGAGAAGTCAATACTTGCTAACCACGAATAATGATAGCAGCTATCTCCTTTGCTCGCCTACAGGAGAAGAAACTAAGTGCCGAAAATCGTCAACCATCTGCTAAAGTGGCCAGCAAACTTATCGAGGGTAACACCAACTCACCCTTTTTCACTCGTCCTTCTAACACTAAACGCTTAACCCAAGAACAATTAAAAGAGCGGATGACAAAAGAGTTGTGTTAGCATTGTGATGAGAAGTGGCATAAAGAGAACCGTTGTAAGGAAAGTTTTTAATAATTGAGCCAGTCGAGAAAACTGAAGAAATAAGTGAGAACCACAGGGACCTAGATAGTAATAACACTTTTGTTGAATACGTAAATGAGCCTGCGGTGCATGCTTTAACTGAGTATTTGAACTCACAAACTATGAAAATTGATAGATCCCTCAAGGGACGACCGACAATAGTACTAGTTGACTCGGGTAGTATCAATAATTTTATAGATGAAAAGATCGCCAAAAGGCTTGCATTTTCAATTGAGGATTGCGACAAGTTTGTTGTGAAGGTTGCAAACGGGGAAAATTTGACATGTCAAGGGACGTGCACAAAGGTAAAACTCGTGTTATAAGATCAGATTGTTTATGTTGATCTTTTCTTACTATCTCTAGAAGATTATGAAATTGTTCTTAATATTTATTGGTTGCAGACCTTAGGAGATAATGCTTGAAATTTCTCTAAATTAAGAATGAAGTTTCTATTGAACGGACATTCAGTGGAATTACATGAAAAACGTGAGGATAAAATTACCATTATTAGTAGTCATCGAATGAAGAAGGTCCTACAGAAGGTAGGACAAGAGTTCCTGGTACAGTTGATATGTGCAAAGGTAGCCAAATTACATTTCGTACAAGAGAAGTAGGTTACGACACTATTGATTAAATTCTCTAAATTGTTTGCTACCCACAAAGGACACAGGACCATCGTATTCCGTTATTATCTGAGAATACACCTGTTAATGTTCGACCCTACTATTATCCACACTTATAAAAAGGAAAAATTAAGAAAATTGTTAAGGAAATGTTAGAAACTGGCATCATTAGGCTAAGTGTTAGCCAATACTCATCTCCTGTACTTTTAGTAAAAAAGAAGGACGATTCCTAGAGAATGTGTGTAAACTATTGGGTACTCAACCACATCACTGTGAAGGATAAATATCTTATTCTCATGGTCGATGAATTATTAGACGAATTGAGAGATACTCAACTATTCACTAAACTAAATTTAAGATCAAGATATCACTAAATTTGGGTTCATAAGGAAGATATTCAAAAAACAGCTTTCAGGACACATAATGGCCATTACGAGTTCCTGGTTACACCCTTTGAGCTTACCAACGCACCATAAACATTTCAAAGTTTAATGAATGACATCTTTCAACCGTATTTACATAAGTTTATCCTAATATTTTTTGATAGCATTTTAGTGTATAGTTCCTCCCTTAAATCACATTTGTCATATTTGTGGATTGTATTCACTATCTTACATGAGAACTCTTTATTTGTTAAGAAGACAAAATGTAACTTTACTAGCCCAACAGTTCAGTATCTTGACCATGTTATCTCCAAAAAAGGTATGGTAATTGACCCTTCCAAAATTCAAGTGATGCTGGAATAACTAATTCCAAAGATGATCAAGGCACTACGAGATTTTTTGGGATTAACTAGTTATTACCGCAAATTTGTTGGTGACTACAGAGAGATCAGTGCTGAATTAACGACTCTCTTGAAAAAAGATTTTTTTAACTGGAACGACAAAATAGAAGAGGCATTTGATCGACTCAAGCGAGCCATGACCACCACCCCAGTTCTTGCCTTGCCAGAATTTAGTAAGGTATTTGTTATTAAATCTGATACTTCTAAAATCAGAATTGGTGCAGTATTAATGCAAGAAAATCGTCTTATTGCCTTTATTAGTAAGACATTATCACCAAAACACCTCAGTATGTCCGTTTACAACAAGGAGATATTAGCTATTGTTCATACAGTCTCAAAATGGCGTCCGTATTTCATTGGGAAGCGTTTTCAAATTCGGATCGACCATAGAAGTTTGAAATATTTATTGAAGTAGCAAATCTCTTCTATGCAATCACAGAAATGAATTTCTAAAATATTGGGTTATGATTATGAGGTCGTTTATAAAAAAGGGAGCAAGAATTTGGTAGCCGACATATTATCTTGTATTTCGAAGTGGTGGCACTCTCTATCCCCGCCTATACGACAATCGTGCAAATTAAAAGAGAGTGGTAGGATGATTATAAAACTCAAGAGATCATTAAGAAACTACAGACAAGTCCTAATTCTGTTACTCATTACATTTAGGATTCTCAAGATTTACGCTATAAAGGGAAATTGGTACTTGTTCCTTATTCTCACTACAAGGGCACAATTATGCAAGAATATCACACATCCTTGGCTGCTGGTCACTTAGGATTTCTTCGTACCTACAAGCATGTTGGTAAAGAGTTTTATTGGAAACGTATGAAAAAAGAAATCAGAAAGTTTGTAACTGAATGTGATGTATGCCAACGTCACAAGAGTAAATATGTGACATCTCCAAGACTTCTTCAACCTTTACCTATCTCAGAAGAAGTTTGGACAAACATCTCTATGGATTTTATTGAGAGACTCTCACTGTCCCAAGGTAAATCCATTATTTTTGTTGTTGTTGATCGTTTGACCAAGTATGTTCATTTTTGTGCGGCTAGTCACCCTTATACTGCTGCTAGTGTTACTTGAGTTTTTGTAGACAATATTGTAAGGCTCCACGGTGTTCCTAAATCGATTGTCAGTAACCGAGATAAGATCTTCACCAGTAATTTTTGGAAGAAACTATTCCACTTGCAAGGGACGCAGCTGAATATGAGAACTGCTTATCAGCCACAGACAAATAGACAAACTAAGGTAGTCAATCAATGTTTAGAAAACTACCTTTATTACTTTGCAAGTGATAAGATAAAGAATTGAGTAAAATGACTTCCTCGGGCCGAATGGTGGTATAACACCACTTATCATTTCTTTACAAAGATATCTCTATTTGAAACAGTTTATAGGCGAGTTCCACCTACTCTTATAAGGTATACAGTTGAATCATCTCACGTGGATCAAGTTGATAGGGACTTATAAGATAGAAATAAGTTGCTCCAACTCTTAAAATACAACCTTATTACAGCCCAAGCCCTTATGAAACAACACGTGGATATGCATCGTATAGAGTAAGAATTTTTAATGGAAGATTGGGTTTATCTTAGACTCCAACTATATCGGCAGTTATCCATCACTATCCACTCCTCAATGAAATTATCTCCTCGTTTTTTGGGGTCATATCAAATTTTAGAGCGCATTGGTCCTATTACCTACTGTCTTAACTTACCAATAAGATCAAAAATACATCATATTTTTCATATCTCTTACTTGAAAAAAAAGATAGGAGATGGTGTGGTGACATAAAACCAACTGCCTGACATTACCGACATAGGAGAGGTTAACCTTCAGATGCAAGCCATCATAGACCGACGGATTATCAAACGTGGAAATCGAGTTGTGGTCCAAATTCTGATTCAGTGGGCTAACCTCCCTGTTGAAGATGCTACTTGGGAGCTCTATCGTTTTTTCGCAAATCGATTCTCAGACTTTATTACCAGTTAGCCTTAAGAACAAGATTATTTTTGAATGACGGAAAAATGATGTGATCCTCATAATAAGTGTTTATTATAATTCTTTTTTATTATGTAATAATTATTCGTTATTATTTCTATTATTATTTCTAAATTAATAAGTAAAATTATATCGTTTAATAGGTGAAATTATATTTCTCATAATAATTTATTAAATTTATATAATTATAATGTTATATGACTTTGAAGTTAGACAATAATATCATCAAAATTTTTAGTTTATTAGAGACTGATACCCTTAAAATGATTATTAGAATGATCAATTTTATTTTTTTTATTTCTTCTTTTCAATCCCAATTTCTCACTTCATATTTCAAATCTCTATTTCCAAAACTCTAGGTTCTCATCAAAGAGTGCTCCCAAAATTTCACTTTAAACTCTAAGTTCTCATCAAAGAGTGCTCCCAAAATTTCACTTTACATCTGATATTTTACTTATTTTTCGAATTAAAATATCATAACCCGCCAAACAAAACAAAACAAAACAAAAAAGAGAGAGCGGCGTACCGCATAAATAGGAATATCAGGAGCTCTAGGAACGTTCCCGAATGCAGAGTCTCCGTTAGACTGCTTGCTTCTTCTTGCCTCCCCAGCGTTAGGCTCCATTTTTGGCTGTTGTTGTCGCCTTGCCGACACAGCCTGTCGTCCGCTTGCGCCTTTTCATTTTAAAGGCATGGATTCGCTATTTAAAAAAGGAAACATCCGACAAGTAGCACATTGACCCTTGTGGGCCCAAACAAGTAGAACGCGCACGTAGATTTAGGAAGTAGGCATATACGAGGATGGCCCATGTCTCGAAGCCCTGTGGCCCAAAACGACTGCGCCTTGACGCTAAGTGAAAACTAAAAAGGTTGGACCCCAACCCATAATGATAAGTATTGCCATAATGATTAGGCAATTTAAACGCTTTTCTCAGCTAATTATCGTCCCCCCGAGTTGTTAAAAAAGAAGAAAGAAATAAAAGAGAAAAATCTCATTTAAATTTTTTTTTATTATTATTTTAAAATTTTAGTTCTTTCAAACACTAAAATATTTAGTGCTGAGTTAGCCTACTAGATGTTAACTGGAAAAGAAAAAGCGAGTTCAAAAAACACCGCAAAAAATGCTTTACACCCCCTGACCCACATTTGTCAAAAATCCATCAAATCAACGGCGGCTGGTGAATGGGGGGGGATCGAACCCCTGCCACCCCGCAGGAGCCCAAGGCTCCTACTAATTTGATTAGACCGAGTTGACCAAAATAAATAAATAATATCCATAATTGCTAAAAAAGATGTTTTCACAATTAACATTGTTTGTCCAAACAAAACAGCACGATTGGGTAAAATCATCGGCTGAGAAAATGGTTTTACCTGAAATTTTTCATCTTATCCCTTTCTTTTTAACAATATTATTTAATTTAATTCACTTAAAAAATAATTTAAATTGATATAATATTATATAAAATTGATTAAAAATAAAAAATTTAATTAAAATTTAATTAAAATTAAAAAAATAAAGATAAAGAGTTATATATACTTTAAAAAAAGAGAAGAAAAGGAAGAAGAGTGCAACAAATACTTCTATTCCATCTAATGAAAGAAAATTTCATTTTATTTTCCTCCAATAAGAACCTGTACTTAAAACATTTTTTTCATATTACTTCAAAATTATACGCGTAAAGTTAGCCTTATTAAGGACCTTTTTCGGCGCCTAAACATCACTTGCATCAATTCCCCATACCTTCAAAATTTCTCTCTGTTTTTTTTTTTTAAGGGAAGAAAGAAAATTGAAAAAAGCGAATGAATGAAAGAAGATATCTCCTCCGAAATTGGGCTCTAAGCATGCCCATAATTAGTGACAAAAAGCTTTGCCTTGGACTTTGTGGAAAGCGCATTTCACATCCGCTGCAAGCATGACTTGAGTTAGCCGCAGGTCCGGGCAAGCTAGGCACCAAGAAGGACTGAGTAAAACTGGGTACGTATAGCTCCTCACAATGAGTCCTTGGCTGCGTGCCCACTGCACACATAGTGACAGCAAGGACGACAGCATTGATCTGCAAAAATTTTTATAGCTGAGATCAGGTTTTTCTGTTGAGAATAAAATGAATATGCAAATCTCAACGGCTGAATCCTTAATGAACAACAAACAATATGCTGTGCAAAAGTCCCGTTTGTGACCAGCAAAAAATAGGATTATGGCATCAGAAAAATCTACAGACCCTTCAACCGGGTTACTCCTCCTGTATAAATCGTGCACAGCAAACTTAGAATTTCTACACATTGGATGTAAAACTACCATAGTTCCATTTGCAACTGTGAACAAAATTTTTCGCCATGATCTGCAAATGAGAACAAGCTGTTTATTTAGCAGCTTTGCTTTCTAGTCCATAGCCTTACTTACGAAAGGAAGTTCAATTTACCTGTGCTGCCAAAGCCAGCAGGGCAATCAAGCGGCACATCTTTACTTGGAAGATCACAAAACGTTCAAACTCTTCATGGAACTTGTCAATATATGCAGAAATTTGCTGTCATAGCATGAGATACCAAAAGGGAGATTATATCGGAGGGTAATGTTTATGGTATGGTAAGTGCATTGGAATGTAACTTCATAACAACAATCAGAAACCAAACTCAGTATTTGTGGCAACAAAGTGTCGAATTCTAGGGTGGGACAATTTTCCAACCTGGATTGACATTTGCAGATTTTTTCAAGACTAATTCAACATTTAAAAGAAGTCAGTTGAAATTACAACTTTCGCATATTAATCTAATTTCAGAAGAAATTATTCCCACGATGAGTGGAAAAAAAACCCTTGTTCCTTTCCTATGATTACCGAAGTTAAGTTCTTTTGCTAATTTACTTGTAGACCTTTACGATCTCTGGTATAATGAAAACCTTGAGCTTACAAAAGCAGGCATGCAGTTTTGATTTTAATTCCAGGTACCTAATGTACTGGGGACCGTAAAATAAGACATTCCATAATTGAGACAAGATAAGGAAAGCGTACCAATTGCCAGTCTATCTTGAAGAAAATTGACACAATTACAGCAACTTCGAGGAAGATGGCACAGCAGACGAAGACAATATACTAGAAACTCCGTCAAGAAATAACTCAAATATTTGGCCAATTAGCAAGTAATGCAAATGAAGTTCCCAAAAAAAGTACTCTAGGATGCTTTCCTTTTTTGAAATATTCATTTTTATAAGAGATTGCCTGCAAGTTCCTGAAATACTCAGCAATGGCAACTTCTAACAGTCCTGTAAAAGAATTTCTGCCCGCATCGTGTTATGATGTGATTAATTTGCTAGTTGAATCCCAGTTAACTAGATCCTCATTGAAGGATAAAATCATGCTGATACAATGTGTCATTTTGTCCTGCTTTCTAAGAAAATAATTCCATTTAGGCAATTTACTGAAGCTCGCTAGAAAGGATACCATACAGAGGGATGAATTGCTCATGCAGTTGGATATCATATGGCCACAGATAGTAGTCAAGCAGACAGCAATTCCCAAACCTAAACATGTAAATATAAACCTGAACAACAAAATTCGAACAAGAGTGAAATGTAGCGGAGTTTCTTGACGGCTTGATAATGTCATGTGATTTCACGGT